>CAUYPK010168841.1:0-14788 GCA_963574355.1 Loris lydekkerianus
GAGTGCAAGCTAATACGACCTTTTTGGAAAGAAGTTTGGAGAACACTGAAGGAACTAAAAATGGACCTGCCATTCGATCCTGCAAATCCTCTACTAGGTATATACCCAGATGATCAAAAATTATTTTACAATAAAGACATTTGCACCAGAATGTTAATTGCAGCCCAGTTCATGACTGCCAAGACATGGAAACAGCCCAAGTGCCCATTGACCCATGAATGGATTAACAAATTGTGGTATGTGTACACCATGGAATACTATGCATCCATAAAAAGATAGAGACTTCACATCTTTTAAGTTTACCGGCATGTAACTGGAATATATTCTTCTTAGTAAAGTATCTCAAGAATGGACAAAGGTAGGGAAGGGAGGGGGAGGGGGGTAGAGGGAGGGGGACAGAGGCAATCACACCCGTGGTGCATCTTACAAAGATATATGTGAAACTTAGTAAATGTGGAATGTAAATGTCTTAGCACAATAACTAAAAAAACTCCAGGAAGGCTATGTCAACCATTGTGATGAAAATGTGTCAAACGGTTTATGAACCTAGTGTATGATGCCCCATGATCATATCAATGTACACAGCTATGATTTAATTTAAAAAAAAAAAAGTATAACCACAAAATGCAAAAAAAAAAAAAGGAAAAAAGTATTCACTGTACTCAATACTATTATGAAATCATTATATAATCACCTCCACACTAATATGAATGGAAAAACATAACTATAGTCTAGACAGCAGAAGGGAAAAGGAGAGAGGGGGAGGGGAGGAGGGACATGGGAGGAAGAAGGGTATTTGAGGGGACCTCACCTATTGTGCATGATCCAATAGTACATTTCAAAACTATTAAGAAATGAGTATAATTGTGATGGCTGTGCTATTTAGTTTGTATATCAAAGCAGTACACTGAACCCCATGAATGTGTCAGTGTACAAAGTTACAGTTTAATAAAAAAAATTAAAACATAACAGAATGGAAGCTAGGAAGCACTATTAAAAAAATATACAAATAGAGCATTATGAAGCCGATTGATGAACCACACAATGTATAGAATGAATTTAAAAAGAATTCTATAATTGTTTCAGAGATCTTTGTGCTAAATTAGATAATGCATAGAAAATAAAGCAAAAGAAATATGAGTGAATTCACATATATACAAAAAACAATCAATGTCCATGTTAAGTAAGGACAATTTTGAATCCTTCACTATCAATTGTGGTTAATTTTATCTTTAGTTTGCGTCCTGTTGGAATTTGTGCAAAATTTCACGAGAAGATAGGATGATTAAACATTAAATTGAAATACTAAATCAAAGCATTAAAGCACTAAATATGTACATTGCTTACTGAAACTGAACAAAACAAAACCCTTGTTTCTGTTTGCGTTCTTAAAGAATTCTTCACTATATGGAGGGAATCTTTCCATAACCTAGTGCCATAGTTTTAAATAAGTTGGCTTCCATAATACCTACTGGGCCAGATCTGCGTTTATGGGAGGATTGACCATAAAGCAATAGCCCCTCACTAAGTCAGCAGGTGAGTCTGCATCACCTGGAAAGTTGACAGGACAGAGGACCACTGCCACAGGGAAGGGAACAGGGATGGCCAAGGTCAGTGATCAGAGAACTCACTGGCTGTGGTGAGAAGGTTTTACTAATTCAAAAACTTCAACCAATGGAAGGAGGGAAGCATAACAAAGTACTAGGGTAGCCTAGGAGATAGGGTTGCTTTTAGAGTATAACCCATATGCTTTAGCTTTTTTTTTTTTTTCCATTAGTTGGGTCACAGTAGGGTAGGTGGTTAACACAATTCTTATGGAGAAATATCAGGAAGTGCCTTCTTCCTGCATAATGGTGCTCTCCTATTTGAGGATATGAAGACGTTATCTATACTTAAGTACATGGATTTGACTTACAAGAGATTTATTTTATTACTAATAAAATAATTCTTATTTCTAATTCTGGGAGTCTTGTCTATTTTTTGCTTTCTTTGGGGTACCATTTCACTTCCAGCCCATTGGCTCTTTGTAACTAAAATAACAACATGACTGTGATAATTTCTCTCTTTGGCTAACTTTATGTGTGCATACCTCTATATATTCAAATTCATACAATTGCAATATTTCATGAAATAAAATAATTTAAAATTTCTCACGTGCTGAGGTCTCTGTCATGGATTTACTTATAGTGCATTAGTTTAATCATCGATGAGAGAGGATTAGAGATCATTGATAGCCACTATTGTCAGAAATATTTATAAGAAGGAACCTTTACAATAACCTTACAATTGGCACTTATGAAAACAGAGGTGTGAGAAAACGGCCATTACAAATGACTTTTAAAAAAACAGAGGAGAGGAACTAGTGAAATATTTTCTAAAAAACATTATATGCAATTATGCTTCTAAAAAGTTATGTGTGTGTTCATTGTTATCTTAGGAACTCCTTATCTTTCATTTCTGCCAATTCCTGTGAGTGATGTATCATTCACTGAGAAAACAAAGAAAACAAACAAACAAACTGATGTTACTGTATTGGGCTTGAAATGCTCAATGCACCACAGTGTACAACCTTAAAGTTAAGCTCCCTTTCCACAACAACCACTGTATAGCTCTTTAAGCGTCCTTGGACCCAACGGCATGTTCACACTGAGGCCCCCTGGTCTTTGATGCACCATTTAGAACTTTTATTGGTTATATAGGCACAAGCCTGTGAGGGGTTTTTTCCTTTATTTGGAAACTCAGCGATAATTTTGCTGCAATAGGTGAGTGGCAGTGCCCCCTGGGAAAGCACTAGTGGGATTCCGATTATTTCAGAAGGTAAAGCGGGGGCGGTACCTGTAGCCACAATGTCAACTAAACTGAAAGATTGACTAGGCTTTGACATGGCCGCAAGTTGTCGGTAGCTGCCAAGCTGTGCTAGAGAAGAGGTCGCAAGTGAAAAGAATGTGTGGGTGGTGCAGTGAGGATGGCACATATCTGTAAGTTTTCTTGTTTTTAAGACAGAGTCTCACATTGTTGCCCCAGGCTACAGTGCTATGATGTCAGAGCTCACAGCACCCCCAAAATCCTGGGCTCAAATGATCTGATCCCCTTGCTTCAGCATCCCCAGTAGCTGGAACATCAGGTGCCCACCATGTGCCCATCTAATTTTTCTATTTTTTGTATTGCCCATCTAATTTTTCTATTTTTCGTATTTTCTATTTTTCGTATTGCTCAGGCTGGTCTTCACCTCTCAAGCTCAGGCAATCCACCTACCTCAGCCTCCTAGTGTGCTAGGAAGATAGGTATGATAGGTATGAGCCACCATGCCCAGCCAAATTTTCATCTCACCTGAAGCCTCTTCCTTTTTTTTTTTTTTTTTTACACTTTTTTGCCGGGGCCTGGTTTGAACCAGCCACCCCTGGTGGTGGTATGTGGTATGTGGGGCCACCACCCTACTCCTTGAGACATAGGCACCACCTAAGCCTCTCACGTTTTAAAAGAATCTACTCTTATTTCTCTCTGAGCTTAAAAAAAAGACTCATTTTTAAATAGCAATGTTACTTAAAGACCCCAAATTTTAAATGAGAGCTGTCCTTATGACTGTAAGCCATTACAAAGGGTGACACAATGTGCCTACCACTGTTCAAAGTACTTTATAAATATCAACCCACTTAATGGCCACAGCAATTTTATTAACACAATCTTCATTTGATAGTGAAGGCAAAGGAGCCGTTACTTAAATAATATTCCTGAAGTTGCACAAAGAGTTAGTAACAGAGCAGCTGGGGGAAGAATCCCGCCTTACCACCACATTCCAACACAATTCAGAAAAAAGAAGAAGAAAGAAATAGAACAAACAACAGGGGTATTATTCTCCCCCAATACTAACATGAGCAAGAAGAAATAGGACTTTAGAGAATCTAATTTTTTTTTTCGAAACTAAACTTTCTCCAACCTACAGGTTCTCAAATTTTGGTGAAGAGGAGTTAAAATCATTAGTACTCTAAAGTCAAATGAAAACATAAGATGCTTCAAGTACATGGAGGAGCTGGTGAGAAACATCAGGTAGGGGACGTTTAGGGTGGTGGTGCTGCTGGCAGAGTAATTAATTGGATTTGAAAAATGGTTACTACTAGTCTAATCCAGACCATCTCAGCCACCATAGTGTAGAATCATCCCCTGGTCCAGAAAATGTGTCTTGGGAAGCACCAATGAAGCTGTTATTGATCGTTAAGTCCTCCAAAATCTATTGTTCTATGACAACTGAACTCTAAAAAATTATCTTTTCTGGCATTTTTGTCAACTTTCAGACCATCTGGCATCCCCAGAGTGGAGTCGGTAGGACAAACTCTACCACCATAGGGAAACCTGTGTTCACCTCTTTTGTGAGCCACTCTTTTCAGCTGGACCAACCTCTTCTCTTCCTCCCCCTTCTCAGCCACCGTAGGTGGATAATGAGGAAGAAGACCTTTGTGGTGATACACATCCACTTTTAATAGTAAAGATTAAGTTGTGTATGTCTGGTATCAGGGTCAGGGTGAAACTGGTGACACAAGGTCAGTTTGGAAGTGTTCTACATCCATGCCAGGAGAGAGAGAGAGAAAAAAAAAAAGGAACTAGGAAGCAGATACTAGACAATCCTCCACATGTCATTCATGAGGCTGTCTTCGCAGAAACTATACAGGAGAAATGGAGCTCCACACAGCTACCTTCAGTTCACAGAGATATGCAACAGCCTCAGATCACAGAGTTTCATGTCTGTGGCATCTATGCGTTGACAGAGCACACTCTCAAAATTATACAGAATATATCTATGAAAGCTATACAGAAAAAAACATGAGGAAGAATGATAACAATGGGTAACATATATTTACTACTTTAAGTAAAAACCAGGGATGAGGAGCAAGTAATAAGGAATATAGGTAACAGGAAAGGGGAGTGGAAGGGCGGAGTAAATGAACATGTTTCAAGGGGGAGGAAGAGAAGAGTAACAAACAGTGCTTCAAGGGAGTGGCAGGGGAGAGTAAATAAAGGTAACTCAAAAATAGACACAGTCCCAGGACAGGTCTCCTCGGCCTTGATGTTGTTGTTGGCCTATTCGAATGGTGGCTCCAGCTTATGGGAGAAGTTGTAGCTGTGGGACAGAGAGGCAGCCATGAGGCCACCAGGAACCAAATTTAGGTCTCCCTTCCAGGGTCTGCCTGGCAGGCCTGGAGTCCTGATACCCCAGCAGTCACCATGCACCAGGGCCTGTTGGTGACCAGGGCACCATGGCCACAGGCTCTTTGCAGCTAGCCTGAGAATCCTGAGCAGAGATGCACAAAGGTCCCCCTGCCCTCTGTCAACCTTGTTGGCCCTCACCTTTCATCCTGGTCCAGTTGCCTCATGGCTTGGAACCAGGACTGAAATTCTTTGTCTGGTTCAAAGTAGAAATTATCCGCAGTCACTTGTAACAGCTGCAGCTGCTGGAGGATCTTGATGGCCTTGAGCCAGAGAAAAGGACAGACTCTGACTGGGCTTGGGGGGGAGATTCTGAAAGGGCCATTTGGGGAGGGGCAAGGGGCCCTGCTCTGGGGCCTTTGTCTGGAGTGGTTCCCTTCTCCCCTCCAATCCCATGAAGGCCCAGTCTGTCCTCAGAGTTGGACATAAACTGCCCTTTTTCCAGGAACTTGTTTTCATTCTCATCCTGCACGCTTCATGGGGATGGACTCCTGCTTCTCTGTGTGTCAAACCCTCCCAGGAAATCTACAATGCTGAGGATGGAGCCAGGGAATGTCCTCCCCGGGGAGTCTCATCTTATGCTCTCCCAGAGACGCTCCCAGGTGTACCCCATCCCCTTTTCGTTATGTTGAGCACATTTCCCTGCAAGGCACACCCAATGCCCAGGAGAGAGACGCCCCCACCCATGACTCTCCCCTCCCTGGGCTCCCTTGGTGCACGTCATCCAGGGTCACCAGGCCAGGGGACCTGCACAGAACAGCACTTGCACCCACATCAGGATGTAGGCTGTGATGGAGGGGCCGTGGGGGCTGAAGCTCAGGGGCTTTCTGTCCTAACACTCCCTCATGACAAGTAGGGACACCGATCCTTGCACGCAAAGAGAGTTTGGAGCCACATGGGAGCTGCCTGAGTGTGGAGGGGCCAATTTCTACTACTCCCCTGGGCAGCGCCTGAGGGAGAGGCTGAGTCCAGCTTAGCCAGACGCTGGCTGGCACAGCTCAGCAGTCAGGCTGCTCTGCAGCTTGTGCCTTGGGAGCAGGGACTGGAGGTTGATTTGGGGCCTGATACCTCACCTCACAGGGCTGCCTGTGAGGCGCTCTGGGTGGAGTTTTGCTGAGTGCTGAGTTCTCAGGGCTGAGTCCAGGAATGTCTCCCTCCAGCCTCAGGATTCTGGTCCCCAGGGTGCTGGCCCCAGGCTCACTCACAGCCAGATCATTGTGCGTCCTCTTGTGCAGCAGGACTAGGTCTTTGAGGAAGGTTTCAAGAAAGGGAATCATGCCCTGTGTCATTGGGTTGGGAGTGGTGATGAGCACCCACCCGCAGGTGGCCTGCCAGTCCTGTCCCCCAGAATCTCATCACCCCTGTCTGCTAGACCCCTACTCAAGGTCTCCCACTTAGAGCAGCCAGAGACCTTTGCCTCCCTCCTTCAATTCTCTCCTTCTCCTCCCCCAGCTGCACCCATGGCCACCTAGAGCTCTGGGATGTTCACAGGTCACAATATCCTATGGTCCCTGGCCCCATTCTTCCCTAAGGGCATGCTGAGCCCAGCTCTTTCAGGCCCTTGCTCTGGTCCCTCTGATGAGGGCATTTGAGGCACCAACTGCAGGTAGGAGGGCCTAGCAGGAGGCCCTTGCTCTGCTGATGAGGAGGCTCCAGCTGGGAGGGAGGCCCTGCCCTCTGTCCTGGTGGCCCTCTCGACTCACACCAAAGCAAGCTCACTTTCTGTCTCCGCTGCCTCATCTGGGCTCTCTGGGGCTTTCTTTCCAGGTTGGCCAGCTTGGAGATCCCCCGCTGCCAGGGTCAGGACAAGGTCAGTGAGACTATCCTCCCCTCACTCAGCTGTTCCCAGGACTCTGACCTTGCACCGTGGACACCTGGCCACAGTCAGCTGGTGCAGTACTACAGTCACACAGTGAGCTCTGGTTCTAGACCCACCCCTGTGTCCTACTTCCCCTTGCTTTGTCACTTGGGGCATGCAGCTCAGCTCCTCCTTTGTCTAGAGACCCTGCCCCAGCTGCCCTCACCACACACCAGCAGCAGAGGCCTGGCTTTCTGAAGAATTTCTGGCTGGTTTGCGGAAAGAAGGAACCCCCATCATCACCATGTCTCCCCATCGCCTGGTGGAAGCTCCATAACCAGAGGGACCAACACGGGAACCGCAGCCCTGCTAACTCTCCAGCTCATCCTTGCTTAACAGCCAACAAAGCCCCATGGCCAGAGCCCCTGCCTGCACCCACCTGCCCCCACCTGCCCCCAGACAGACCTTTCTCTCTTCTGGACAGGACTGGCAACTGGTACTTTTCAGGTGAACATTGAGTGAGAAAATTAACCAAAAAACACCTGGCCCGGTACCCTTTCCAAATTCACGTCTCTTCTGCCCTCTAAACATCTGCCCCCATCTCCAGCCCCCCTTTACCTTTATCAGCTTTTTCCATGTTATGCCCTCATCTCGTGCACACAGTTGTTCATAAGCTCTGGAGCTTTCTCTGTGCAGAGGGGAAAGAAAGAAGGATAAATAAGGGAGTAACGGGGAGGAGGGTGAGTTCACATTCCTTTAACTGGGAATGCAAAGGATCCAAACTGGCAGGATTTGTGTTTCCTCTGGGTTCCTGATTCCCAGGGGCTCTACAGGACTGGGGTAGGCACTGTCCTGCTGTTCACCTGGCCCAGTCCCATTTTAACTGGGCAACTCAGTTTCTAAGTTTAGATGTGCTGTGTAGTAGACACGTGAATGTCTCCAATGTGGCAAAAAACCGTGCTCCACAGTTAAGAAAACTTGGTCCTGAGTTAGACATTCAAGGCTAATATCCCAATGGACTGAGAGACCCTCTCCCAAAGCCCATCCCTGCCTCCAGAGCCCCTGGCCTCCCATCCCCTCCCAGTGTAGTGAGGGAGCCTGACAGAATTGGGAGAGGTGCTGGGTGCACCACAAACCCACCCACCTGGATACTGCCCTCCAGGTTTTCTTAAGCCTGTAGATCAGTGTAGACTCTAGAGCAGTGACAATGGTGTGAGACGATGAGTAGTTTTTCACGGCAATGCACTCCTGGGGAGGGGAGTGGATGCTCCATGAGGTGGGGAGTTGGAGCCCCACTGCCCAAGGTGTACCCCCTCTGCTGACCTTTCTCCTCTGGGGAGGCAGAGGCCCAGGGAGGCCCAGGAGAGCAATATGGGCCACAGTGAGTTTCACTCTCAGGGAGGACAATTACAATTACACCAAGGTAGGTGTCCATGTGGAAAGTGAGCACCACCACTGGGCATGGAAGTCAAGGTCAGTGTGTCCCTGACAGGAAGGGCTAGGGGCTGTTCAGGGATGGGACCTTGTTCAGCACATTTGAGATCTGTCAGAGGAGAAAACTAGTGTCCTGGGCCCTCCCACAGTTGATCCTGGCCACCCGGATCCAGAGCCCCAGCACCCTGGCCCTGTCTTGGGCCCTCCCATGGCTTACCCTTGCCACCTGGATCTATAACTTCAGCACCCTGGCCCTGTCCTGGGCCTTCATGCTACGGAGCCCCAAGCATGTAGTTATGACACAATATGCCACATTATAAAAGTGAGGGCAGCGCAGACTGTGGGTGCCACCTGTTCCTTTTCCGTTCTCTCCCACTCAACTCAAATGGAGCCCAGGCATTCGCAGGGTAGCACCTTCTTGAATTGCTCCTGGGGAGGAAGAAAGATGCACATGGGCACAGCCAAGGCCAGCCCTGAGTCTGCAGTCACCACCTGTTCCAGGCAGGTGACCATAATTTGAGATTTGGAATTGGTTCTCCCAGACTAGTCAGAGTCCCGGCTTTTATTGCCCTTTCTCTTAGGGCACCACATGCATAGAGCCAGACAAGTAGAGAACAGCATGTGGTCTGTTCCCCCAGGCCGACCTCCCTGACCATACTCTCCACAAGGTGGCTCAGCCCTGCCCTTCCTGAGGCCACTGCTTCTGCCATCTGCTTGGCCCCGTGGGCCTTCTTTCCATTGAAAGTCACATTGCCTGTGGCAGCCACTTCCAGGGGCTCAGTGCAGGTGTCTCATTTGAAATGGAGCATGTGCCAGGTGTGTAGTAATTGCTGAGGCTGGTGAGGCCTCCTGGGGAGGGGGCTGAGCAGCCTGGGGGGCCTGCTCAGTGGGCTACTCCTGCATCGATTGGGTCAGGCCCCCGCCCTGTGCTCTGTGCCCTCCCATGGGATGTGCACAGCAGCTGTGTGTAGCTTCCATACACACAGGGACAGTAGCTACAGAAAGGAACTCATCCAGGTGGTATGGCTCATAAGACATGGCACAGGGTGGGACCAGATCATTGGCTTCTGGTCAGGGAAGGGGGTCTGAGCAGCTGCTCACCGCATCCATGAGTGTCAGCTGTTCGGCCAGATGTTTGGCTGTGTAGGTCATGATGCGAGACCTGCGCTGCTTTTTCTCAGACACAGCACAGGGACGGCAGAGCCCTGGAATTGGCTCTGGTTGTGCCTTTGGTGTTGTCACTGGTGGTGGCTCTGTCCTAGGTGCTGGTGTTGCCCTTGACCCTAGCCCTGGTGCTGGCTCCATATACAGTGGCTGATCCAGGGCTGCAGGTGCCCCTGGCTCCAGAGCAGGCCTCTGCTCTCCCAGACCTGCTGGGACTAGCTCTAGGGCCAGTACTGGGAGTGCCTGTTGATCTGGAGATTGAACGGGAGGTGGAAAAGGAGCTGAAGTCAGCAGCATCTATCACTGCCTCCTGGGTTTTTCAAACACACCTTTACCTCCCCACAATAAAGGGAATTTTAGCCCCAAACTCCACCCTCGGGGAGCTGGTCAACTGTGGCCATCTCACCCTCTGTGTCTGCCTCTTTGGGCCCCAGTTGCTCTAGCCAGGCCAGACAAATGTTTGCCAGATGCCCGACGTGTGCTGCGGACGGGGTGACCTCTATACGAGCCACCTCAAACATGAGCCCTGCAACGTTCAGAGGTTGGTCGAAGACCACAGAGTATCCTGGCCAGGAGATGCAGATGGAAGAGGCAGTTCTGGGGGTTGCAAGTGGAATCTGAGTTAGAGAGTTCTGGCCTTTCCTCCCACATCCTTCCCAGGACACTCCTGTGTGGTTATGAGTCCCTGGGCCTGCACCTCCAGTCTAGAGGACAGGCTGACCTCCCCCAGCTGTCTCTGTGGCCTTGGCAGGGACTGAAGAAGTCATGGATGCGGAATGGACACACCACTGTGGACCTCTACTTCCCACTGCCATTGTCACCCCAGGGCAAACGCATGGACCTCTGCACTCCTGGGCCCTCAGGACTGTGACTGGAGGCTGGAGTGTGAGCAGGGTGCTCACCATCACTCCAGTCTGGGCTCCCCAATGCTGCAGTCAGGACAGGGGTGTGGGATAGAGGAGACAGGCAGAGCTGGGAAGGGACTGTACTGAAGAAGGGCCCCTCAGGGCCAGCCCCGAGCCCCACCTCTCCTCTCTACATGGACCTGGGACCCCACCCACAGCTCTTCCTGAATCATTTCTTCCCTGAAATCCCCCGACCTCAACCCTCTCATGGGAGTCCTCAAGTGGTTGAGACCCGGTTTTGTCTTCTATCCCCAGCCACAGTCCACAGAGTCCCCATACTCTGAGGGGACAGGGAGTTCTGTCATTGGAAATCCAAATGCATGGATTTTGTGTTGCTCCTAGGGTCTGTGACTCTGGTCCAAATCTGGGATTTGCCTCCATGCGTAGAACATGCTGGGAGGTCCTCCAGGAGGAGAACGTGACTTCCTGGTGTCTGCTCTGACTTCCTGCCTCCCTACACAGAGCTGTGGCCCAAGGACTGTCATCCTCTTTGTTCATTAAATTAAACTAATTTTCTAGAACGTGCCTGCAGAGAGCAGCTGGCTAATGAATGACTCCAAGTGAGCCTTTGCAGATACCTGAGCAGTCCTAGGGACTCCTTCCCCACCCCAGGAAACCCTGTTCTCTCAAGGACAGAGACCAGCTGGAAGAAAACTCAAGCCTCTACAAGTGGGACCAGGTTTGCTCTGTGCTTTTCCCACACAGGGAGGGGTGTGGTCTGCTGAGGTGTGAAGCAGAGAGCACCTTCTGTGAGGAGACAGACACATGGTAAATGTGACCAGCCACAGCACCCCCTGCAGAGTCAGGAGCGAGGGACCCACCTGCCACCTCTTATTCCATTTGCTTCCCACCCAAATCTCATGAAATTCATCCTCTGACCACTCCACTTTTCAGAGGTGTAAAGCGGGGCTCAGGGGAGCTGCCATGACATCCACAGACATAGTTGGTAAGTGGTGGTCAGCCCTGTGCCTTGCACACTCACCTCCTGAACAGTTTCTCCAAGAACCATGACACGGTGCTGACATCCAGGTAGGAGCCCTGGGAGATGGTAGAGGAGATGGTTCGAGCTGGAAAGACCAGCACCAGGGAGCTCACCAGCCTGTTCCTGGTGGCTGGCTGGGAGGTACTCATCAGTTTGAGCTCCCTGAAGTAGAGGGTGGACTCATGTCCATACTTGCAGGGACAAAGAGAGACACACGGTCAGTGACCATGATCCTCCAGAGAATGGGGTCTGATGCTCAATGCAGGAAGCTCCAGCCCTTCAGAGACTTGTGCCTTTAGAAGTCATGGGTGTCCACGGTGGCAACGATTCTACACTTTTCATGTAAAATGTGATGGGCATGAAGAGCTGCATGAAACCACTGATACCTTCCACGCTGCTTCAGGGGGGATTGTTAGGCAGAAAAACAATACCCTGCTCAGACCACCTGGATGAGGAGCATTGTGCCAGTGAGTCTCCATACGGCCCTCACCGTACAGATGAGAAAACTCAGGCTCTGGGATTTCACACGGCTGTCACCAGCAAGTGGGTCAAAGCTGCGCCCCTCCCAGGGAGGGCTGCATGAACTTTCCCCTACACTCGCAGAGGCTCAGCCTGCTCTCACTCAGGGAGAGGGTCTTGGGCCAGCCTGTTTTCTCCCTCTCTGTAGAAACCCTGCACAGGGCCAGGCGTCCCAGGAGAGCCCTCTCCACTGAGAACAGCACAAGTGTCTGTCTTTGTTACATTAAATGGAGTCTTGAGAAACAGCCTCAGCAACTCTGGGCCTGGCATAGGGGCAAATTCTGTGTGAGACCCCAGGGTGGAAGAAAGCTCATTACAGGGCCACGGGGCTGGGCAGGTGACTCAGGGGAGAGAAATCCCAAATATATATTAAGACACTGAAAGGTGACTCCCAGGTGTCAGTAGCAAAACTGGAAATGGAAGCAATGATGTGATTGTATTTACTACCAAAGCTAGATTGGAAAACACTTAAAACAACAACAACCAGGGAGGCTGGCTACAGAGCAGCAGCAACATTCAAAGACCACTGGTAACCTGTCCGTGCCACAGGAAGTCTGGAAGGTGGACTGGCCACAGCCAATACAACTGTCCATATGTAAACTGTTGCCCAGCACCCCCTTCCTGGGAGCCCACCTGAGCACATGTCATGGGCCGAAATTCATACTTTCATGTCCGAAGACCCGAGCCTCAGAACGTGACTGCATTAGGACAAAAGGTCCTTATAGTTACGTGTCTCTAATTGCATATGACTGGTGTTCTTGGAGGAGGAGGTGCTAAGGACACAGAGAGCCAAGACAGAGGACCTCTCTGTGAATACAGAGTTGGAAGGCAGCCACAGATGCCTAGGAGAGAGGCCTCCGAGAGACCTCCCCAGCCGGCAGCTTCACCTGGGACTTCCAGCCTCCGGAACTGAGGAAAGTCAATTTCTATGGACAGAGCCCTTCAGCCTTGGGGCTGAGTTCTGCCAGTTCCCCCAAACTGTCCTAGCCAATTGGGACACAGCACGTTCCCTGCAGCATGGCTGACTGAGAAATAGGATTGTGTCCAGTCAGGCTCCACCAGCATTGAAAGGCTGGACCCCAGAGGGAAAGGGCCTCTTGAGGGAAAATGGCCAAGACCGGAGGGAAGAGCTGCTGCCTGGTGGGGCTATGAGAAGCTGTTCCCAGAGATGGCACCTTGTAGACAAGAGCATACAGTAGTTTTATCTCCTAAGGTGTGTGACCCCCTCCCATTGTGTATAGCCTCCCTGGTGCAATGTTGGCTCTTAAGTGTTGGAGAGGCCTGGAGCGGAAGGGAGCTACCTGCCTGCTCCAGGAAACCCCTAGGCCGGGTTGTTAAAGCCGTGACAGCAGCAGTTCCATGGGGAACTATCCCTGGTCTAGTGTAAAGTGAAAACTACAAGAAGCATTTGTTCTGACATCTCCACAACTATGTGAGCAGGATGGTGCATCTTACCAAGTTGCCACTGGGGAACATATGAAAGCCTGATTCTTCGGGAGGAGGGATTGTGGGTCCCTCAAGTGGGAAACCTGCTAAGGACAGAGCCTGCGGCATCCCTCTTTGGGTCTGTGAGGACCCCTCTGTGCCCATTTTCACCCCAGTTCTGCGCTGGCTGTGGTCAGTGGCCTGGTGCACCTGCTCTTCATCCAAGGAAAGGGAATGTTTGGAGTCCTCCAGTGGCTCCTCATGGATCTCCTGCATAGAGCTCTGCAAAGGGAGGGCCCAAAGCCAGGCTGAGAGGCATCAATGGCTGCCTGGCGCTCTCCGCAGGGGAACCCCACTGGGAGATGCTACTCCACAGAACAAGCACAGTGAAGCATCTGAACAGACCTCCCACCAGGGAAGAAGCCAGATGTCAGCTTGAAGTCTTGGAAATGACATCTGAGTAGGCAAACATGTCCTTGACACTCACCTTTCTGTCCCACCGGCCAGGACCTAGGGTCCTGGGGTATGAACCTGACAGCCCTACCAGAATTCCCATAGCTGACAATCTCATCCTGTTCAGTAGGGGTCCCCTTGTCTCTTCCTTCCCCAAACATAGCGATAGGAGGCGTGTGGACCTGCCCAGATGGGCTCACAGGTGATACTGTACCTGGAAGAGCCTCTCTGGGGCTGCACTGTGTTACCTGTAGATGGCCCCTGCCAGGTCGCCGCAGGCAATGGGGATAGAGGGGGAGCCAACATTGGCAAAGTTGAATAAGGCACCCACTTCAGGCGTTCTGGATGTGAGAATCACCAGAAGGTGCAATGCAGCAGAATGTCTTGCTCTCTTGAGCGTCTCCCAACAAATGAGCTGGCACAGGCCTGTCTCTAGAATGTGGGTGCCAGGCTACCAAGGGTTCTAAGTTCTGTTGGGTTCTGTCATTAAGGACGTGAGATCACTTTTCCAAGATTCCACCATTGGGCCCTCTTCCTCTTCCCCACGTCAACTCCTCACCTGTACACTATTATACAAACACAGCCCCCTAAAGGCATGGTCACCCACACTGAGGAGACAGGGCTGGGTTGCAAACTCCTTTCCTTACCTTGTGTGTCACCCTAGAGAAGTCCTGTGTGTTTCAGTTCTGTCCCCCAGTCGAATACGTGCACAGTGGGGATCATGCTATTCTCTGCTTCCTAGGGAATTCATCAGGTGTATATGAAAATAAGGTAGAAAACTCAGTGTGTTTTCACCTGTAGAGAACACGCAGTCTAATGGGGGGGGGGGGGGGCTCATAAGAAAGGGTGGAGCCACAACACTGAATGGTACCCATTTAGGAGGTTGTACAAAAAGCCCCCCACCTG
>CAUYPK010168845.1:0-43082 GCA_963574355.1 Loris lydekkerianus
TCTAATTTCATCAATCAGAAATGGTAATGATGAAATAACAACAGACCCCTCAGAAATTCAAAAAATCCTTAATGAATACTACAAGAAACTCTACTCTCACAAATATGAAAATCTGAAAGAAATCAACCAATACCTGGAAGCACACCACCTACCAAGACTTAGCCAGAACCAAGTGGAAATGTTGAACAGGCCTATATCAAGTTCTGAAATAGCATCAACTATACAAAATGTCCCTAACAAGAAAAGCCTAGGACCTGATGGCTTTATGTCATAATTCTACCAAACATTTAAAGAAGAACTAGTACCTATACTACTAACTCTCTTCCAAAATATAGAAAAAGAAGGAATATTACCCAACACATTCTACGAAGCAAACATCACCTTGATCCCAAAACCAGGGAAAGACCCAACAAGAAAAGAAAATTATAGACCAATATCAGTAATGAATATAGATGCTAAAATACTCAATAAGATCCTTAGCATATCCTCCTTAGCAAAGTATCCCAGGAATGGAAGAAAAAGTATCCAATGTAGTCAGCCCTACTATGAAGCTAAACTATAGCTTTCACATGAAGGCTATAACCTAACTATACCACAAGACTATGGGGAAAGGGCCAAGGAAGGGGAAGGGAGAGGGGAGGTTTGGGTGGAGGGAGGGTGATGGGTCGGGCCACATCTATGGTGCATATTTTTATCTATAATAAAAAAATAAAATTAAATTAAAAAAAAAGTGGGTGAAAAACTTGATTCTTAACAGGACATTCAGAATAAATAATATGGTCACACTTACGTGTGTGCTTTTTCTAGGTAAATTAATAACTGAGCTGAACTAAATATATCATTTCATGCACAATTAAATATTTCAAATCAATGAAATTTATACTGTTAGTCTAATTTCGCCACCTAGGGATCTAGAGAGAGAGAAAGCGTGGGAAATGTTTTTTAGATCTTTTCTACAAAGTAGAAGCCAACAGAATCCCTCGTCCCTGTGTTAACACCACCAAACAAACCAAAATGGATTTCCCTGCTTTGAGCAGTGAGATGTCTGCACCCAGGACAAGCCTGTGAACCAACCCAGTAGCTTAGTAGTCCCACCCCCCCACAGATGGTTAGACCCTCCGATGCCCCTGCCTATCTAAAGTTACACGGTTCACTCTGCCAGCAAGACCCATCTCTGTGGTCTCACCCCAGACTCAAATGCTGCAGATGCCCAGCCTGGGTCTCCACCGCGAGGCCCTTTCTGGGCACCCTGCCCTCTGCCGTCCCTGCTGGGCACCCAAGGAACTGAGCTCATCTGCTCGATGGGTCACTGGGTGTCTTTTGGGGGAGATGACACTGGTGATCTTTAGATGAACTGAAGGTCCTGGAGGTCAGCCCTCCTGCCCCCCCCTCAAAACCCACCGTCATAAACATGTACCTATTTAATCTTTTACTTTGGGTAAAGTGCAAGGACGAGATATTTGTAGCCAAGCAGTATCTTTCGACCAATCAAGAGAGATGCATTCTCCTTGGAAAGAGATCACATCCTCACATCTCTGCGGACAGCTCTTCATCCTAAACTATATGTTTTTCCAGAATAAAATAAAACCAGTTAAAACTACAAAAATCTTAAGAAAATAATTTTGTGGGCAACTGGAATTAAAAAAAAAAAGACTCGGCTTGTTGTACACATAGATACATAACAGCCAGGAGGCGCGATCAGACCTGTGGAAATGACAGCGGTGCACCTGTAAACCCTGTTCTGGAAAGATTCTGGGTTATTTGGGAGAGCAGTGAAAGCTCTCAGTGACTGCTCGTGGCTTCTGGGTGGAGGGCGTGCTCCATCATCCCAGAGGGACAGTATCTCCCTGCTCCTGGGTGTCACTGCGCACCTGCCTGGACCTCTGCACGGCTGGTGGGAAGGTGGTGTGAGTTCACGCTTCAGCTTCTGCAAACACTACCCGTGGCATGCAGACCTCTCGCCCGGAACTCTCGGCTGCTGTAAATCTCTACAGCAGCAGGTGCTGGGAGAGCAGGGAAATCACCCTGAGAACAGACGGGGAACACGCCTCATCCCTCAGCAACCACCCTTCACTTTCTATGAAATTAAGCTTGTTTGCTTTTTGATATTAATTTTAAGCAGGTTCTGCTGCCAACCCCTGTTCCTTCCCAGGCAGCTCGAACTCCTGACTTCACTCCATGTTCTGGGTGGGACTGTGTCTCCCACACTCACCCCAGGACCCTGGAATGGGACTATGTCTGGAGATGGGGTCTTGACTGACATACTTAGGTTAAAATAGGGCCTTTGGGGTCAGCCCCAACCCAGCAGGACTGGGGTCCTTAAAAGGAGAGGAGTCAAGGACACAGACGCACAGAGGGGTGGCCGGGTGAGGACACAGGGAGACGGTGGCCACGTGCCACGGAGAGGCCTTGGGAGACACCAGCCCGGCCACACCTCGACCTGGGGGTTTCAGCTCCCGGGCTGTGAGGATAAATCTTGTTCAAGGCCTGGTCTGTGGTTTTCTATCACAGCAGCCCAAGCTGCCATTCATATTCCATGAAGACTCAGGAGATGTGCTGTCCTGGGCAGTGACCTTGTCCTGTCTGTGTCCCCTGGGCTCTTGGGGTCACTTTCTGCCTCTGTGGGTCACCTTCTCTCTAAGTGGCCAGGTTGTGTACCAGCCTCATGGGCACTAGGACCTCTCATGGGACGGGGCTGCCTTTCCTCTCATCCCATCCACCTGTAGACTTTGGGCTTCGGGGCAGTCCGCCTTGCACAGATGTCTATGGAACGACTCCACCCCCAGCTAGAAGCTCTCCTGCTCGGAGTCCCTGACCTGCTGGCATGTCCGCCTCTGGCCTGAGACAGCAAACCTCAGCCCTGCCGGCTGGCCTCACAGCCGCACAGATGTGCCATCTCCACACTCATGGAGTGTCTGTCAGGAAAGACACTTTCGTTCTTCGCGTTTCTGCCAGCCCCTCCCTCTGTTAGTTGATAATGTATTTAGGGCAGTGCCCCCCCCCCCAAAAAAAAAGACCTTCCTGGTGAAAGCTTTGCAAAATGGAGACCCACCTAGCAATACACTCAATTACTCCCTAAAGTATATCTTTTTAAACTTATTGTTAGATTTGCTGAATGTGGGATAGGCCAGATACTCAATGGACCTAATGTGAAAAAAACAAATGGTGTGACAGGCTGACAGGCTTTAGGGCCAGATTTAGATGCTAATTTGGACATGATACATCCTGTTGGTTTGACTGTTCTTTACTAAGATGAAAAGAGCAGGGATTTTAACTCCACGGAATTGACTTCTTTGAAATCAGCGTCTGCTCAGGGCATGGAGGGGCTGTGAGGAAACCACTTCAGGACCCTTCACCCCTTGGCCTTGGCAGAGAAAGTCACATCGCTCACGTCATGAAGATGCCCCCAAACCAAACTGTTTCTGTGTTGGACGCTCAGCGTGGCTCAGCTCTCGGAGGCCCTTTGCCAGTTCAGGAGCCTCGTCCTCTGGTCTTCGTGAGCCCACGTGTGCCTGTCAGGACTGTGGTCCTTACGTTTGCTTCAGAAATTGTGGTCGCTGTGGTGATTATACTTCTCCCTGAACGGAGATGCGACTCCAACCCATAATCCTGTTATCATTGAGTTGGATGATTTATTTCTCAGTAAATGAGAGTGGAGAAATTTCAAGGGCAATTTATCTAATTCTTTCTCTGCATATAATTTTTTTTGTAAAGAAATTTGCCCTGATCAGAAAAAGCCCATTTTTCCAGAGGGATTCTTTAATGACACGGATCTCTCCTGCATCCCTTTGCCTCCGACAGACCTTAAATAATTGTCCCAATGAAGCTACAAGGTGAGTTTCTAAATCTTTTTTCTTTGTCCTTGAAGCATCACAGATGATTTTTAAGTTGTTTTGATCATTATTTTCCATCATGTTTTTATTTTCCAAAGCACAATGACTGTGGTCTCCATTCAGCTTCTCTGTCCCTGGCACCACCTTCTGCCCCGCATGGCACGGCCCACCCTGCCCCAGGCACCCACAGGGCACTTGCCCAGCACATGGCGCCTCCCACAGGACTCTGCAGCACAGCCGCTGGGTTGCCTGTCGTGAGTGGAGCCTGCAGGGGAAAGGAGTGTGGTGGTGACAGCCTGGAGCAGGACCTGTGCCGACTGCCAGGCTGAGTCCTGACCAAAGAGGGCACCTGCGATTGTGTGGCCCTCAGAGCAGGATGGGGCTGGGAACTACCTGGTGTGTGTGTGTGTGTGTGTGTGTGTGTGTGTGTGTGTTTTATACACAATTATAAATAAGAAAACTCATAAGTATGAATATTATTTAAAACAGGATCTAAAAACTGAATACGTCCTGAGGACCCTAAGCTGCCACAACTCGAGGTTTGTAGAACTGCAGCTCAGGCTTCCTGGTGGCCACAGCTCAGGGCTCGCCACTGTTGGGTTTGGAGTTATTTTAGGAAAACCTCTCTGGGTACAGGATGGAAAGGAGATTTCTGGGGCTGGGTGGGATGGGCTCTCAGGCAGCAGGTGAGTTCAGCGTGTTCAGAGCAACATGGATGTGCTCTGGTGTGGGGTCGTGGTCTCCACCTGTCCGTGACAGGTGGGCTTGGGGGCCAGGGTAGTGCTAGGGGTAGGTCAGCCCTGACCTAACCTGAGGACAGGTGGGCGCCGCTGTGTCCGTGAGCAGCTTGTCCTGTTGGGGGATCTCAGCACACAGGAGTATCACGAGGTGCCTGTCCTGGTTAGCGAGGCAGATAGGACCCAGAGCAGAGTCACAGCAGGGTTGGTGCCATCAGCCCTTTCTTGAAAGTGGCCAGCCTGGCCAGGCAGACGCACATGCTCACGTCACTGTGAGCCTCATTTTACGTCCCATTAACGAGATGCCTTCACTTTGCATGTGGATGTGGAGGGTGGGGCACAGAGAGAAATTCTCTTTTACTTTCATGTCATGTCAAAACATGATTCTGCCTGAGCTTGTGACACTGAAAGGAGTTTTGACACAGCCCTCGTTTAAAATGCAGCTTACTTGGATTGTGCTTCCTTAGTATGAAGACCCTCCCCTCTTTGAAATGCAGCAAGAATGAGCAGCACAGCCACAGAGAGGGGAAAACGTGTGTGCATTACATGTCCAGCGCCAAACCAGCACCGAGAGCCTGCAGAGTGGTCTCAAAACTTAGTATCAGAAGGACAAAGACCTGGTAGGGATGGGAAAGGGTTTGAGCAGCCCCCGTGCCCAAGAAGAGGGGTGGACGGATAATCAATGAACACAGGAGTTGACGGTCAGCACCACCGGTCCCTGGGAAAGTGTCAGCCACACCCGAGATGAGAGGCTAAATCAAGACTACCCAACCCAAGAAAATCTAACCACTGAGTGCTAGGAGGGTGCAGGAGAGCCGCCCTTCACCCAGCAGGGGTGTGGAACACAGCACTGTGCTTGGAGGATCCCCTTTATAAACCACACACACTCATCACAAGGGCCAGCCACATGTGCCTCAGGACTGCCCAGAGGAAGGGACACCTGTGTCCACACAGGACCTGTCACTACTATTCTCAGTGGCTTGGTCATGGTCACCCAGACTGGAAACAACCAAAATACTTCCCTGTCAGTGAGAACAGACAAGTGTGGTCCTTCCATGTAACAAAATACAACTCAGCCCGGAGAAGGGCTGCCAGTCAGGTGAGGCCCGCAGGGACGACGGCTCCACACAGGACATTCTGAAAGGGGCGCACCAGAGTGCAGGCTGGGCCTGGGTGGGGTGGACTGCACGGCAGGGTGAGGTGCATCTGGACGATGGCACCACCTTGCATTTTGATGGTGTTTCTACCAGCCAATGCACTAGTCAGAACTGCAGGCTGTGCATGTCCAGGTGGGTTTTTCTCTGAAGGGTCAGCAGAGGAAAAGGAGGCAGTGAGGCTGCTTTCAGGCTGTAAATGCCAGAAGTGCTCGGAACTGCCATCCCCTCTAGGGCACCTGAGTCCTGTGGCGGGAAGCCGCTCCTCATAGCCCAGGAGTCGACTCCGTGACCCCATCTGCGCTCACTTCAAAGTGCCCTCAAGAAAGCAATGTCCACTAGTGTAATAGGAAGACCTGGAGGAAACAGTCACAGAAATAACATGTTTATCAGCACAGACAGAGCGCGTGAGAAGACACGTTTCATCTTTTCCATTAACTTTTAAAGCAAGACTGAGGCGACCCTCCAGAGTGTTGTGCTGAGGGAAATGAACAGACGTGGGAGGACAAACTGGGGCCATAGCCAGGGGCCGGGCTGGGCAGCCGGTGGCCATCTGGGCTTTTGTTGTGCAGACACTCGGGGTCCCCGCTTGTGACATATTGGTCATCCTTGAGGGCGTGGAGTGGATGAAGAACTGTCTACTTGAAGCATGCTGCACAGGCCTGGCCCAAATCAGCCCAGGGCAAACCCGAGCTGCTCTTGGCTCCCCCAGTGTGGCTGTGCACGTGCTGTGCAATGCCAGTGGTCTGGACAGGTGGGCTCTGCTGGCCCCGCCCCTGCTGGCTCAGTCCCCTCTGGGGTCCTGGCCCAGGAGGAGCCATTCAGTTTGCTGTTATTGAGGCCCAGCTGGATGGACATGGGAGTCTGCTATTGGCCCCAAGCTCTAGGCTGGTCCTCACCCCACCCCAGCGGGATCACGACTCACAGCTGCTGAGGTGTGGCAAAGAACAACTCCGTTTCTTTTCTAAATTTTGGCTGTCTTTTGTGCTGAAGGAATGTGGTAGGTTCAGGCTGGAAGCACAAGCTTTCTGCTCACAGCTGGGATCAGGTGACCTAGAGATCAGGTGGGTCACGTTGGAGCCAGATCTGCCTGGCTCTGTGTGCTGAGGGCACAACAGGTGTGTCAGCCACGTCTGGGCTGGTGCCCAGCGAAGCCCAGGTGCCTCGGACTCTAAATTCCAGCACAGACCCCTCACCTGCCAGGTGGTACCTCCTGCACCTTGGCCGCTGTTCCCTGGTCATGTTGTGGACTTCCGGGATGGCCAATGGCAGTGTGCCACTTGTAGCCTCCCAGGAGCCAGGAAGCACGTGAGTGGCTGGCTCCCTAGGTCTTGTGTCTGGCAGCGAGCCTGGGCAGCCCCTGGACAGACAGCTGAGAAGCCTGAGAAGTTTCATGAGGTTCTCGTCCATGTGCTCCCCAGGACATCAGTCACTCTCTGAGTATGTTGTGACCCTTTGAACAACATGGATCTATTTCTTTCGGGATCTCGGTGGTCAGTGGGATGTGCTGCACGGGAGAGGCAGAGCTGGAAGTGGTAACTTTGCTCATGGAGAACTTTTCACCCTGCCCTGCCAGGGGACACTGAAATTCCCAGCTCAGGGCTTGGTGGACTTCTCCAGTACTGGGACCACAGAGATAAAATCCAAGTTTGTTAGACTGGGCATCAGAGGCCGCCTGGGTCTCTGGCACAGATTTGATTTTCAGGTGGGTGCAAAATAGGGACGGGCAGGTCAAAGACAATCCTGAGTGTTGAGGCTGGGGGATTGCAGAGAGGATGGGCCGGCCGCCCTGCAGACAGGTCCTGGCCACCGCACCCAAGGCCCGGCCTTTGCTAGGCAGCTCCATGTTCTGGCCCGTCCCTTTGCTGCCTCACTCTCCCCCTGTTTCCGAAACTAGCAGAGGCCCCGTGGTTCACATCCTGTGCATATAGGATGCAATGCGTCCTGACTGAGCAGGAGTCACCTTGTCCTGGTGTCTGCCACTCCAGGTGCTGCTGATCCAGCCCTCACTGTGGGTGGACAGAGGAGACTCAGGGGCATGTGGTATCCAGCCCTCACTGTGGGTGGAGAGAGGAGACTCAGGGGCATGTGGTGTGAGGGTCTTATTTGCCCAGCTCTTGTGAGGTCTTCAAAGCAAACATCTACTGGCCAAAGGGAAATGCCGTTTGGGTTTTCCAGAACTAACTGAGGCAGGCACAGCTTCACGAAGAGCCCTTGTCCTCCCTGCCTCCTTCTCTGTTTCTTGAGAACTGGGCCAAGGCTTTGAGGCACTTGGAAGAGTCAGCCCAATGGTGTGTCTACTTGGGCCCTATTGGCACCAACGCCGTGTTGCTCTGGCTGCTGGCACCAGAGGCTGGTGGAGGCTCAGGCACAGGGTGAAGTGACAGACACAAAAGCCACATCTGAGGGAATCCGGCCCCTGGCGGGAGCTGTGCCCAGCAAACCAGCACCAGCTGACCTTGAGCTGGTCAGCTCTGTTCCCGGAGCAGGGAGAGCAAACCAACATGAATAATGCAGGCACTCCATGCTTTGGGAAAATAAAAATAAACGTTTATGCTGGTGGATTGTAAAGTCTCCACCACTTCCCTTATTCCATCTTGTGCCTCTAAATAGAGCACATTAAGCTCTCCGGGAATTGGCTCTGACACGGCGCTGTGTCCCTCTGCCTGAAATGAAAGCCTCCTGTCTGCAGAGGACGGTGAGGACCAGTAATTTACCACCTCAGCTGTAATTTTAAATGCTCCCCACTGCAGGGACGGAAGCTTTCTTCCTATAATTACAGTGGAATCAAAAGACTAGCACGCTAATGCATGATCTTCCATGCCAGCTCTCTATAATAGCTCTCTAGCACATATGTTTTTAATATGTCATCTGTACGAGCTTGTCAGGATCAAGCCGCCCTTTTTCTGTTTTCCCCCAAATTAATATTATTACTTAGAAATTTAAATATTTGTGGAACTAAAAAAGAAAAAGAAAAATATCAGCAAATGTAAAATGCAGTCAGACCTAGTTGCTGGTTTAGTCTGCCAGAGGCTGGCTGTTTGGAACAGGGGCTGGGAGGCAGTGTCCCTGACTGCTGGGACCTCTGGGGAAGCCACCCCACACCTGTGGTCGCAGCCGGGTCACAGACAAGGGCAGCTTTGGGACACCCCCTGCTCTCCGGTGTTTGCACCTGTAACTTTTTGTCCCAGCTCAGCCACACCCATGAGCTCTGGTGTGATCACCATCATAGGCTGGTCTCAGAGGGACTGTGTCACTCCATGGACATCATCTGCCTAGATTCTATCCAGACCCTCTGCAGGGCAGAGGAGCAAACAGCTTGTGTTGGACACACCTGCGGGTCTCCCCGTGGGGAAGGCTCTCTCCGACCCACGGCAGCTCAGAGTGTGGCTTACACATCCTCACCTGTGGACCTCACGACCATGCCTGTGGGAAGCTGATGCTCAGGTACCAACGGGACGGCAGAGACCAACCTCCATGCCCACGAGAGACCCTTTGCTGCCTCATGGAATGTGAAATCTGGAGTAACAAAGTTATTCTTTAACAGACAAGAAAGTTGGGGTGCCTTGCCCGAGGGGCCCACTGGGCTATGGGGGGGTCCCTGGATAATGAGCCACGTTCTTTCTGCCACAATAATGCACTCTCCTCTCAGTCTGCTGAGACCGCTCTCCAGGGACTGGGAGCGGCTTCTAGGCATGAGGCCTCTCTTTCCTGGAAGAAGTGCTGATGGCAGACACTGGAGGACCCATTTCTGTTAGTGGGATCTGGGAAGCTTCAGCAGCAGAACAGACCTGGGAAATGCCACTCCACTGGCTCTGTGAGAAAACGCCATTAACACTCGAGGACTCGGCAATCAGGGCCTGGTGGCAAAACACAGTCTCCAGACGACATCCAGAGTCACATCTTCATATATGCCACTTTAGTCTCTTTCTCATTTTTTAAAATTATGGTATTCTGTTTTTAGAATTTGTCTTTAAAAAGGGCAATTTAAAAAACCATTCGATACTCCAGATTTCACCTGTGCTATTTTTTTATGCCACACGTTTACATTCTCGTACAAGTTAAATCTGGAGGCTCGAGGAGAAGCCTCAGATGAGGAAAGCCTCTCGAGCAGATTGACTCAAACACCCGGAGATCACAGTATTACATTGATTAGTTTGACAGTCGCCGTCTTAATTGACAGTTTGTTTCTAAATAGCCCACTATCTACAAGGCCTTGTCAGATGCCTCTGGAGGGCAGATAAAGGAACACAGCTATGCACTCAAGGCACAGTTGTCTGGAAGAGGCGGCATTAACCCTTGGAGCTTCGGGAATGAACCGGAAGGGGTGTGGTGGAGAAACACAGGCAGAGGGTGACCAAGTTCAAGCAAGTTCAAGTCTTCAGGGAAGTTTGAACAAGGTCTCAGTGGTGAGGTCCTGGCCAGGACGGAGTGGATCTTACACTCATGGGGTAAACCCAGCTGAGGAGGGAACTGTTGTGTCTCAGGCAGGAGCGGGCAGGACCTGGTGAGGAAGGGGGAGGTTTGGTTTAGGGGAGGACAAGTGGATGTGAACCCCAATTGTCGGGACTTTGCCCCCACGTCCACGCGGGGTCATCAGGCCACATTGATCCTGTCTCATACTTTCCCCCACCATCCGGAGAAGAAGGTACCCTGAGCCACTGAAACCCATTTCTGTTTCTCTGTAGCAAAACAACTCAGGTGGAAAAACAAACAAACAAACAAAAAAAACAAACACAAACAAACAAAAAAAAGGTTTTCAATAGAAGCACATTTGAGTCCTAAATGCCTAAGTACGCACTTTACAAAAAACTGCAGCCGGTACTCATTTTCCAACTGTGCTACATGGACTTTCCCAAATCTAGGGACAGCAAATTATAAGCTGAAATATTGTGGGCACAAATGTGCATTGCTATCCCCTGTGGGGTTAGCAAATGGCAGATAAGAAGATGATTGAAAATGTTAAAGTTAAATCAACAGAAATTTATACTTAACAAAATGGAAAGCAGCAACTTAAAACCATCTCTAACTCAAAATGCCATTAAAGATGTTTTCCCAACAAGCGTTTCTCTCCCGCACTGTGGGGACCCCACTTATCTGGGCGTGCACATGTTAGGGGGGCCTTTTAACAGGCAGGGCTCATTGCCGACACACGGCCTCGGTCTCTGTTAACAGCACCAGTTCTTGGTAAGTCTTACAACTCACGTGGTGGGTTGTGTGCGAATGACCATTAGACATAAACACAGATAAAAATCTGTGGCATCAATTGCTTGTAAGACCCAACGAAGAGAGAACCTACAAAAACACCTGGCATTTCTTCAGGGACTGGCAGCCTCCTGGGGAATGACCCTAAAGCAGTGGGATTTTCAGCCTGGAAAAAGCAGGACTCACGACCATACAGAGGACGTCATTCCCGCAGCTGCCGGAAGCTCTTCTGTGAGACGACCACCCGTTCTTGTGAAGCCCATGGGGCAGGGTCAGCTCGGTCTCTCTCCATCAGGAGAAAAAACAATTGTTATTATTCTGCTTTTCTATTTTATTTGGGGGGGGGGGACATGGAGCTAAGAGAAGAACTGTGTACGTTTCTTGTTCAAATTCACGTTCTTAGTTGTGTGTGTTGTGGAGGCCCCGTGGAATACCCTTCATCCACATTCCCACATTCAGTCCCCTACCCACGTCTGTGTACCTGCAAAGCTTGTGATCTACTTCTATAACCAAGACCTTGAACAAAACAGGACCACAGATGGCACCTCACACCTGTGGGTCCCTGGGCATGGGCCTTTGAGCAGAGAGTGATCACAGCTGTGGTTGTGGTCACTTAATCATCTTACTGATGCTATAATCCAACACAGTCCGCACCATTTCGCCCTCAAAGCGGATCCTTCAGTCACAGTTGTACAAGCACATCGAGTACCTGCTGAGTGCTGGATGGTGAGGCTGCAGAGGGAAGCAATCAGAGTTGGACACACAACTTGGGCTGCGTCATTAGAGTGGGTGGGTCATCGTGGTAGGCGTCGTGTTACAGTGACACCCAGGGCGACAAGAGCCGGTGCCTGAGACCAAACATCTTTCACAGAGACGTTTCTGAATGACCCAGTGAGGAAGCCCCCTGAGCAGAGGTTCAGGGTCAAGTGCAGCAAGGTCCAGGGAGGTTCACAGAGCTCCCTGCCGCCGCCTGGCGAGGGGCGTATGGCGGGGAAGCAGAGCTGGGAGGGTCTTATCTGTTCCACTGAGGTTCAGGCTGTATCGGGAGCAAGATCAGCTAGAAGATATGGTGTGGTGATCTGGAAACACCTGAAAACCTCTGCCCAGCCGGATGTTTCAGTCAGCTGCCTGGTTGTCTTGTTTACTCTGTCTTAAGTGTTCCTAAGCAATCTGCTGGATAACCTTTCCCAGAATTCTGCCCTGGATTGGTGCTATGTCCACCAGCTTCCGCTTTTATAAGATTTCATACTACTCAACGCTTCTTTGAAGTCAGGAGGCGTCTGCTCACTGGCGGTAGGTACTGAGTGGAGTGAACCTGCCCACTCTCCTGGTGGAGGGAGAGTGGGGCACAGAAGGGAGCTGGGAGGTAAAGAGAATTCACTTGGTTTTCAGGATCTAAAAGATCTATGTGGTTGAAGGGAAGAAAGAAATGGGTTGACAGTGAGAAAATTAAAATGCAGTGGATTGTGGAGGCTGAGCCACCATCCTAAGGTTGCTGGTCCTGGAGGGAGCTCAGGGCAGTGGCCCCATTGAGAAGGGTGGGGTCGTCCATGGGAGGCCAGGGCAGGAGGAGCTGATGTAAGAGGGGTCAGTGTCTGGCACCCTCTGTGGAGCTGTGCAGGGAAGGGTGGGGCGCAGCTCAGGGCTCTGGGCTGACGCTCAGGGCTGGCACTTGGAGACAGGCCTGAGTCCCACCACTGGCCAGTCCTACAACATCACAGAGCTTATTCTCCACCAGCCTCAGTTTCCCCCTCAGCACAATACCGCACAAAGTCGCCATCTCATGAATTTGTTGTGGGGATTATGTGAGTTAAATTTATCAGAACAACATCTGGGCTGGTGGGAGTTCTTCAGAGATGCATGAGTTGGGCTGGGCTTGAGGTGCCCGCTGGGGCTGGTCACACCTGGAGTCTGTGAGTCATCCTTGTAGAGGGGTCCAGGGGCATCTGTGCAAATGCCCAGAGGGAACCTTGGTGAGCCTTCCAGGAGGGTGCTGGAGGCTGTGAGCCCCGGTAGGAGCCAAGAGCTCACAGGTGGGTGGGGCCCTGCTCTCGGTGCCCACATGGACCAGACCCAGAACGCTGGCAGGGTTTTAAGGGAGGTGACTGGATTAACATTTACAGAACCACTTTGTCCTCAGAGTTGGTGCTGTCCAGGTGGGAAGAGACTTGTATTTGGATGGGGCAGTGCTGCAGAGTGGAGACAAGGAGGAGACAGAAATTCCAGGACTGTGGATGGGGTCCGGGACGGCAGGCAGTCTGGGTGACTTCTGGTGGTTTTCCCCAGAACAAGAATGTAGAAAGCAAAGCAAACCTTCACAGAGGGGAAAGCATCGAGTCACTTCTGTGCGTGGATGCCCTGGCAGCCTTCGAGTGGAACTGTGAGCAGACGGCAGGTGATTTTTAGGTGTGAGATGCAGCCTGTCCTTGGTGAACCCTGGGGCTAAAAACTCACTATTCTGGTGACATCGCTGCCGGGTCTGTGTTAGGATCCCAGGCTCCACGTCTAACACTGCCTCTGTGCGTACCTCACAGAGCGACTTCTCCTGTAAATTAATAATCTCTTCTCCACGGACGTCTTGATCTTCATCCTGAGCTCTGAGCGTCCTTGTGTAGTAAATTCCAGGGAAACGCAGGGTGTAGACCACATCCCTGCCTTCTGGGAAGGGGGTGGCACAGGAGAGGAGACATTCACCAACCAAGAGCTGCAATAAGGGCTGGAACCCGAGGACAGAGATGTCCGCGAGACACAGCAGAGCATGGGAGGGGGGGTGGTGGGGGCCTCAGCCCAGTCCACAAGACTAAAATAGAAATGAGCCTCACCTGGGGGCAGCAAGGGCATGGGAGGGAGGGGAGAGTGGGGAGACTAGGCCACACCAGGTAGGCCACGCACACCGGGTCTGACCCTGGTCACTTTTATGCCCTAAGCACCTAGAAGGGAGTCCAGTAACCTGGTGGGATCCTGCGTCCTGGGGCAGAGAGGCCAGGTGCTCAGATGTTTCGCTTGTGGGAGTAGGTCAGCTCCCTGGGTGGGAGGTGGGCCTGAGGGGTGGCCGCCTTTGAGGGGGGTGGACACCTGTGCAGAAAGTGGGGGTAGGTTCTCACATCTGGGAGGGAGGAGGGGGCTTCAGGAAGACACGAGGGGTGGTCAGGTCAGGGCCCACTGGTGGTCCCCAGAGATGCCGGCTCTCGGCTGTGGGTGGGTCACAGGGGAGCTTGGGTCTGGCTGCTGCTGCCCCACAGGGACCCCATCGGTCACCCTACAGAATAAGCAGGAGCTCACCAAAGGCAGGAAGGATTAAGGAAAGCCTGCATTTTACAGGACACTTAGAGGGAGCCAGTCCACTCAGACTGAAGGAAGGGGGTGGTGCCTTTTCTCTTTTCCTTGAATAAGGAATGTGGAGAAAAGGAAAACATCCACAGGCTGGTCTGAATAGTTTGCACTGGGCTTCTCTTCCTTGAAATTCTTGGTTTGTTTGTTTGTTACGTGTGTATTGGAGGCAGGGCAGCGGGGGCAGGACAACTGCCTGGGCCTCCCTCCGGCCAGGTGGCCTGTGTGGGGGGGACGCTGCACCCGCTTCCTCCCTGGGGTGCCCTGCAGCTCACAGCCCACTCTGCAGACTGGGCACGTCTGAACTGTCCCTGAAGTTTGTCCCAGACCCTTTCGGGAAGGAGAAGGCTGCACACATTAGAAAGAGAAACAAAAGAATGAGATGCCTGATTTTTTCACTTTGTATTTTCTGGCGTGTTTTTAAAGGATCAGTCTCATGGGCCAGCCCTCGTTATGGGAATACCACAAAGTTTGATGCCTGGTGCATATTTCACATAAATTTGGGACTAGAGTTTGAAGAGGTAGGGCTGACCAGTGGAAAGAGAAGTGTGTAGGCCCGTTGCCCTCCTGTCTGCACCTGTCTCAAGACACAAAGGCCTCTGGGAGTGGTCAGGACATCCCGAGGGGATAATCCCAGAATTTCCTATGCAAAAGAGAATGGTATCTATTCATTCTACAACACTCAGATTTTTGTTTCTGGCCAAACCTGGGCGACAATCCTTTGTGTTAGAGGCAGTTAAACATTACTGTTAGAAAATCCTCAACTGATTTGAAAACAGTGAAACTCTTTGCATTTCCAACAAAAGAAATGAGTTTTGAAGGTGGGAAATTGTCACTACCTGATTAAAAAGAAACCTCTGCCAAAGTAAAACACAGTTTGGAGGGGAGAGACAGAGGAGAGAGAAAAGAGAGAGAGAGAGAAAGAGAGAGAGAGAGGAGAGGAGAGAGAGGGAGAGAAAATCAGGGCAGAGAGGAAGAACAACCAGCAGCCTCCAGGCGTGTGGTGCAGTGATACTCAGTTGTCCTCAGTTTTAACAAAAACATGGTGGGGGCCACAAGACAGGGAGCCTGGAGGGAGCCAGGTGAGTCTCCTGGGGAGGTGGGAGGCCCCCAGGTCGGCCGGCCATCTGTGGATCTGGCACGGGGCCCTTTTGGGGAGGACCTTGGGCCTGTGGAGCTGAGCGTGGTGGAGGTGTCCACCCTGGCCAGGGTGGGCTTTCAGCATGGTGCTGTGAATGGACTCATAAAACTTCACTCCTAGGAATGAGTTCTGCTCCTGCAAGGAGGCCCAGGCCTGCTGATTGACAGCCTAGGAGCAGGACGCATTTGGCGAGTGATTATTGCTGCTGCTTCCATGGCAACACAGGAGCTGGGAGACAAGGTGAGGCTTCCTAGACAGCCTCCTTTCAAGACTTCCCTGCTCCTGATCCTCCGCCATCTGACTGCCGTTCCCATGGCAACCAATGGAAAGGCCCTGGCGGGGACTCTGAGTCGCACGGTGGATTCCCTGGTGTGGGCAACACCAGGGGATGGTGCAGGGTGGAGCCCCTGCATGTAAGCAAGACTGGCCTTGGGGCCCTAAGGACCACGTGGAGCCTCCAGCTCTGGCACCCTCGCCCCTGTGATTTCTTTCTCAGCCTTCAGGGGTGAGCCTGCTAGGCCACCCATGGGTGGACAGTGGGAGATGTCCTCCCTGGAGTGTCCACCTGGGCACCAGAGCGACACAGGGCCTCCACATGTGGCTCTGCCCTTCTACTATGGCCTCGGCCGGGACCTTGGTCAGCCCAATGTTGGGAACTTGGTTTCTTCTCCTATCAAGGGACTAATGCTCCTTCCTTACTGGGGGGTGAGAGGTGGGGTTATGACATGATCACAGAGGATGTGCCTAAAAATGAAGAAAAGTGATACATAAATAGATAGAAATATGAGAAAACCCTGTGTGTCTCTATTCAGATGGTGGATACAATGTTCAACTTTCAGAGAACTTAGTTGGCTCTATTTTCTTTAGCCTTAAACAGAAATTCTATCCACATGTTATTTTATGCTGTCATTAAGTCTAATTTGGGATTTTTTGGGCCACATATGCCTCTGGCCCTGCCCACAGATGCCCCAGAGAAGTTCCTCCTTAGGGGACTTAAGTGGCTCCTGTGGTCTCTCTGTTATGCCCAGACATCCTATTACGTCTGCGCCCAGTGTCTCTGTTAAATGAAAAATCTCAGTTCAGCAAACCTCCGGAAGACCTCGCCTGGGCCTCAGCATAAGGACGTGGAGATGCAGAACAAGTCAGGCATCGGCACCCCAGGCAGTCCCCTGCCCTGCTTTCTCATAGGAACCCCAGGCAGTCCCCTGCCCTGCTCTCTCATAGGAACCCCAGCCGGTCCCCTGCCCTCCTCTCTCATAGGAACCCCAGCCAGTCCCCTGCCCCCCTCAGCTCATAGGTACCCACAGTGGGTTCTTTGCCAACCTCAGCTCTTCCCTACAGAAGGTTACTGACCCTTCCAGGCCTGAACGTGGCACCGCAGGCGTATAAGGTGTGTGCCGTCTAATTGCAACATTATTTCCCCCACAGTCTCAGCTAAGCTCTGAGCTACAGAGACACCATTAAGCTCAGGAGACAGCATTGTAACCTCAGACTGGGGGATGGCCCATTTCCTGCCCGAGGCCAAACGGCAGGGGGTGAATCCTGTTGGAGTCCTCTGTGCTGTCCCTGTGTCTCTGCATAGATGACTTCATGTCCTGGGTCCAGCTGTGGCATCCGTGAGGTCAAACGTCCTCTCTCCACACACTGACGCAGTTGTCTGGGGGTCTTGTCTCCTCTGGGGGACGGTGGGCGCTCTCACCAGCTGCTGACCCCAGTCAGATGGAGGTGCTAAGATAGGTCCTGCCAAGGATGAAGCAACAGTAGGGCTGTCCCCACGGGCTGGACTAGTGGTCTGCGGCAGCCTGGCTGGGGCGAGTGGCCTAGGACACGGTCAGTGAGTGGGGCCACAGCGGCCTTGGGTGGGGGGCAGTGCTGGCTGCCTATGTGGTCCCATCTCAGCCTCGGGCTGCAGGACAGTCTTCTGGTCACCTACGTCCCTGCCTTGGCTAGGCACGAAGCCCTGTTCTCAGGGCAGAAGGCTGGGGCTCTGTCTAGGGGCCAGGTTCAGGGTAAGGACTCGGGGTTCAGGCTGCAGTCAGGTATGGGACCTGCCACATGGCCCCAGAGTCCTAGGGACAAGACCTGACCTTAGCTGGATTTGTTGGGGCAGTGGCAGTATCAAGTCATCCATGACACCTGGGATGGCAAATTAGGACAGCAGATCCCCTCCAGACACTCCTTCTCAAGCACAGTTGGCCTCAGGCCTGGACAGTGCTGGCTACAGGGTGGACAGTCTGGGCAGGGTAGAGGGAGGGACAGAGCAGGTAGGACCTCACAGCCTAGACTTTGACAGAAAGCCTGAGGAAACCAGCCAGTACCAGGTGCAGGAGGGGGCACAGGGTCTGGGCTTTCTCCTGCCTCCTGGCCTGTGGGCAGCATTGGAGTGCATGGGGTCAGAGCACTCCAGAGAGCACAGGAGGAGGAAGTGAGTGATGCCCGTGAGAACTTGGTCTACGGTCAGTAACCGTGGGCAGGTCAACCTGCTTAGCTGCTGTGGGGTGCTATTTGACTATGGATTTGTCCTTATCAAAGCCAAGAACAAGGATGGACAGGGAAGAGTGTTTAAAGGACATGAAGTTCATCTACTGTTCAGAGACGGATCAGCTTTTCTCTTACAGCAAGTCAGACGCCAGCTGAGGCTGTGCCGAGTTGCTGTGGCCTCTGTAGCAGCACCTCTACTCCACCGCGTTTCACCCCATTCTCTCAGTTTACTTTCAGAAATGAAAGACACTATTGTTTAAAAACCCAACAAACTAGAAGTAGAAGGAAGCCCCTCAGCGTGACGAGGGCCATACGCAAAACCCAAGCGAACGTCGTGCTTGGTACTGACAGACTGACAGTGCTTCCTCTGTGATCAGGGGCAGAAAAGGAGGCTTGCTTTGCCACTTCCATTCAACACGGGATCAGAAATTTCAGCCAGTGCAATTAGACAAGATAAAAGAAGAAAAAGGCATCCAAATTGGAGAGGAAGAAGTCAGATTACCTGTTTGCAGACGATCTCAGACACAGGAAATCCTAAGGATTCCCCTAAAAACTATTAGGGCTAAGAAATGAATTCAGGGAACTTTCAGAATATATAATATCCAGACATACAAATTAGTTGTATTCCTATATATTGACAATGATCAGATAAAAAGTTAAGAAAAAAATTCACTTATAATAGCATCTAAAAGAACAAAATATGTAGACATCAACTTAACCAAGAAGGTAAAATGCTTGTACCTTGAAAACGACAAAACATTACTGAAATAAATAAATAAAAGACATAAATAAATGGAAAAGTATTATGTGTTCATGAATCGGAAGACTTAATGTTATTAAGATGGCAACACCACTGAGCACTGTGATTCAATGCAATCTCTCTCTTGGTGTCCTGATGACTTTTTTTTTTTTTTTGCACAAATAGAACTCATCCTAAACTTTATATGGCATTTCAGGGGGTCATGTATAGTTAAAACAATCTTTAAAAAAAAAAAAAGGATAAAATTGGAGGATTCCCACTTCCTGATTTCAAAACTTACTCCTAAGTTACAAAAGGAAACAGGTTTGTGTTTCACTACAGAAGACGGAGGGGAGGGAGGGAGGATTAGATAAACCTTCCCTTATATGGCCAAATGAGGTTTGACCAACGTGCCCCACTCAGTCAGTGGAGATCAAGAATAGTCTTTTCAATAGACGGTGCTAAGAAAACTGAGTATTCACATGCAAAAAAACGAAGTTGGGACCTGACTTAACACTGCATACAGAAATTAACTCAGAATGGATCGAAAACTAAACACATGACTCTTAGAAAAAACATAGGGGAAAAGCTTCTCGACATTGGATTTGGTAGTGAATTCTCAGCCACGAAACTAAAAACACAGGCAATGAAAGAGAATAGGTTAACTGAACTTTATCAGAATTAAAGGCTCATGTTCACCAAAGGGCCCATCGGCAAGGGAAACAGGGACCCACAGCATGGAGAAACATTTGCAAGTAACACATCTGGTAAGGCATTAATACCCAGGATACAGAGAAACAGGCCAAGCCCACACAAGCAACACAGTTCAGAAACAGGCAAAAGGACTGAACAGACATTCCTCTGAAGAGGGTGTGCGAGGGGCCGAGAAGCGTGAACATGTGCTCGGCCTTAGTAATTACTAGAGAAGCAGAAGTCAAGGTCATGAGATTCCACTTCACACCCATGAGAATGACTATTGTTAGGAAAACCCCCACAAAACCAGAAAATAAAGTGTTGGTGAGGACGTGGGGAATTTCCAGTGGGAATGTATTAGGAGGTGTAGCTGCTGTGGCAAACAGTGTGTGGTTTCTCAAAACAAAACAAACAAAACACAGAATTACCACGTGAACCACCAATTCCACTTGTGGGTATGTGTCCTCAGAATAATTGAACGTGGGGATAGACCAGATATTTGAACCCCAGTGTACAAAGTGGCGTTATTCACAATGAACTAAAAGTTAGAATCAGCCTGGACGTCCACTGGTGGATAAATAGATAAAAAAATGTGTGGCATGTTGAAACAATGGAATACTCTTCAGCCTTTGAAGGAGTGGAATTTGGACCCCAGCTACAACATGAATGAACCTTGCAGACATTGGGCTAAGTCAGACACAAAGGGAAAACCATGGCATGATTCCACTTACAGGTGACACCTGAGATGGTCACATTCACAGAGATAGAAAGCAGAACAGTGGGTGTCAGGGGCTGGGGGCAGTTGTGTTAAGCGGGGCCCGAGCTTTGGTGCAGAGAATGCAGCAGGCAGTGCCAGGTGGTGGCCACGGGACTGTGGTGCTTGATGTCACGAGTGTGCACTGAAAAATGGTGACGTTTTGTCATGTGTATTCACAACCACAACAAAGAAACAACACCACCAAAAAGATTAAACACCCACTTACACAAACACAAACTAAGAGATGGCGCAGTATCTGAGTACCACGCTTTGGAACGGTGCGAGAACGGTACTGCTTGTCAGCCCTTTCATGCAAAAACTCATGCACAACCTTCGTCAGCCTGTGTTCTAGGTTTCTTTGGAGGTGCTGGCCTACATTTTCTCTATAAACAACAAGTTCACAGAATTATAAAATGATCAAATTTTTCTATACATCTGGACTGCAAGGAAGCCCAATGTTAAATTTGTAGCTCAACTTACACATTGCATATTATGTGTTCTAACTTTCTGTTGAAGTTATATGCCTATTTCATCCTGTTTCTGGACAGGACTTTAACGTATTTTTCATTTCGTTACACTGGAGCATTCTAATGACTGACTTCAGTGTTTTTGTAAATTGTGGTGAGTTGATTGTTGTAACTAAATAGATCTTTGAAACCGCGTATACCTTTTTATTTCTCTTTTATTTTATTTTCTTCTAAAAATATTATAGGATTTAAATGATGGATTTAAAGGATGCTAAACTAGCTGAGAATAATAGTAAATTTCAAAATGGTATATTTCAAACAATGTAGTAATTTTGTCAGCCCTTTTTCTGGGCACTGCATGTAGACAGCTCCATTACTGAAACTACATGTTTCTAATGATATAATAAGTTGCAGCATCCTGAACAACGACCTTGCAATTCGATAGTAATTTCAGGAAAATTTTGGAGTCATTTTGTCCTAGCAATACAAATATTTACAGAAAACAACCCTTAGCTCTCTAGAGAGCATGTAATTTCCAGCAGTATTTTGCTTGAGAAGAAACACGGGTCTCCGTGGAACACTCAGGAGCCTCTTTGTCTTCTCTGTCCTCCGATGTTATTTTTCTGATCTCTTAGTGCTGCTTTTTACCTGAAAACACCTGGAGAGTCAGTCTGACCGGTATGTGATGCCAATGAAAACGTGGACCTGCCTTCTTTCTCACTTAGCGCCACTGAGTGAAAACCAACGACATTACCACAAGCAGACCTGGAGGTGGCGGAGTCTAGTTGGGTTTTGTCTTGTTGGGGACTTCCAATGCCAGTGTGGTCACTGGTGTCCCAGGGACAGGGTGTCCTGGGATGCTCGCTCCTGAGGGACGTCAGCATTTACAAGCGTAGAAAGATGGTAAACACACGTGTGGCAGCCGAGGGGTGCTGCTTAGTCGGGTTAGAATGGAGCATATTATAACCGGTTCAACTTTCAGAGTATTCACAAGTCAACAGCTTTGGAATTACCCCTCCAGTTTCAAATATGACACGGAAGTAATTTAAATGAAAACATCCTTTCTCATTCCATGGTGTGCCTGGGGGTTTCTCTTTTCCTGAATGAGAGAGTCAGCATCTCTCATTTATTAACAATGCAGATACACATCAAAGCCACTATTGAATCTGTCTCTCCCCATTTATCCTGCCTTCTCCTTTCTACACCCTGTATTTCTTGTTTAACAAATTGCTCTTGATGTGACGTATTCACAATAAGCCCATAAGCACAACTGAAACACAATTTCCTGCTAGCTTCAGTCAAAATACATTAATCCTCTCCATATTTCCCAGGACAATACTATCTCTCCTGTGCAGACTTTATTTCTCTCGTTTGGCTGCAAGGAGAAAAATCCTTGAAAATCGGTTTGAAAAGCGACACAGAGAGAAAGTTGGCGCTAAAATTCCTGTGCGCACAATTTTCTTTAAATGCTCCGATTTTCATCGCGCACCATCCTGTTAAACACTCATGTGTGAGAGAAATTAAGGAGATGGGGGTCGCTCAGCAACCGAGTGTCCCTGTGTGATGCCACCTGGTGGCCCCCGCCACTCACCCCACCCCACCTGCTCTGTCCTGGCCGTACCTCCACCAGGCACGGGGCCGTGTGGAAGGACCAGGCAGCAGCCTGAGCAGGTCCTTTCTAGGTCCAGGCTTTCAAATGCAGGTTATTGTTCTGACAGCTCCCCTGCTGGGGACTTATGTGCAATGTTCTGCACTCCGATGGCAAGGCTGCCTTTTTATGCAGGTAGACGTGCATGCATGTGTGTATGTGTGTGTAGGTACAGATGTAGGTGTGTACAGATGCAGGTAGACTTGTTGGTGCCCTTGTCGGTAGGTGTGTAGGTAACCTATATGTGTGTAGGTATGTGAGGTAGGTGCCCCTGTGGCTCTGTATGTAGTAGGTACGTATGTGGGTACATGTGTAGGCGTGAATGCTGGTATGCATATATGTAGGTCCCTACTTATAGACGTGTAGGTGAACTTGTAAGCGGGTATGTGGGAAGGTGTGTACAGAGGTGCACATGGAGGTATTTAGGTAGGTTTGTAGGCATGTGGGTGTGTGTGAATGCACAGAGGCAGGTGGGCACCTCACAGCTCTGCTTGCACCACAGGTCTCCACAGACACCTGCTTTGTAGGGAGGGCCAGGGAGAACATTAAATATCCTGGGCCTCTCCCACGGCTGTGGGTGGCCAGCCTCCTCTGTCCACTAGGCTGGACCCCTGACTTGTTCACTGCTGCTTTTTACCCCCGCGTGATTCTCCCTGACAGTGTGTTGACAAGGCTGCATCTTACAGTGATGGCCTCGGCTTTTACAGCATCATCTGATATGAGGACAGAGTGGACATCAGCCTGGAGGTCCACTGGCAATGGATCCCCTGCACCTCACCAACCTTGCACATAGCTGTGATGCTCACATGGAGACAGGCCCATGCTAATTCTCACATTCCATGTGACTCTGATTGACAAAATGTTGGCCTTGGCTTGCAGTCTTCCGGTTTCACCCAGTGAAAAAGAAAATATATGACTTTCCCTCCCTCTTCTGGCTGTCTCATCAGATTTCAGCGATGGCTTGTCTGTACTGGCCCAGCAGGGAAGGGCAATCTATTTGCCCGGTGACACCCCTGGCGCTGCCCCCTGGTCCACAGAAAGCCTTCCTCCAGGGTGGAGAGGCGCAGCACCCACTCACCCTGGGTTTCGTGACTGGGACAACTCCCTCCCACTCCAGCTGTGGAGCTCTGAGACAGCGATGGACACCCACGAGCACCCCCTGGAAGCTTTCTGGATGGTGGCTGTGACGGACAGCTGACCCATCTGTGGGAAGATGAGGGCGGGTCCTAAATGCTTCATTACCCCCAGGTTCCAGATCATTAATGCAGGCTACACAGTGGCTTTAGAGGGGTAATTAAGTGCATTGCCTGGAGAACCAAACCAGACAGACAGGAGTCTGAGCCTTTCGGGCGGAGGGGTCTGACAGCTTTGCTCTGCTCGTATTACACAGCCGTGGCAGCCCCTACACCCCGACCTCCTGCTGCATTTTCTTGGTCTGCGTTTCATTTTCTTATTTTTGTGAGCGATATGAGTGTCCTGATGTCCTTACAGACCTCGGGGAAAAGTGACAGTGCAAAAGGCCTGGTGATGGAGGTGGGCATTCTGCTCAGGACTGGGGTGATGGGGCGAATGGGCCTCCCAGGGCCACCTCAGCTGGTCACCACCATGCGGGAAGGGGCAGAACCACTGGGTATTTCGAGAGAAGCCAGAACTCTAGATTTCTGTGGGAGAGAGATTCCCAAACTTTATGCCAGGAAAATAGCCAACATGGTTGAAATGCAGGTCATGAAGCATGTACCTTGGACCGTCTTCCCCCCCTCCCGTCCCCCGGGAATTTCTGCACTGTCGGTCCTCACTGTGGGTTGTGTCATCTGAGCACCTCTCTGAATGTCAGTGAACCACGGGGACCTGACCCCACCCCACTGTGCAGGCTGCTGGGCAGTGGTGTGTGCTGGCAGTGGTGTGTGCTGGACAGGAGGGTGTGCTGGACAGGAGGGTGCGCTGGACAGTAGGGTGCACTGGACAGAAGGGTGCACTGGACAGGAGGGTGTGCTGGACAGTGGGGTGCACTGGACAGGAGGGTGTGCTGGACAGTGGGGTGCACTGGACAGGAGGGTGTGCTGGACAGGAGGGTGCGATGGACAATGGGGTGCGCTGGACAATGGGGTGTGCTGGACAGCGGAGTGCATTGGACAGCGGCCCGGGAAGCCAACCTGGAACATCACATTTAGTCAGACTGGAGGAGCAGGTGGCCTCAGGCAAAGAATCCTAAAGTCCTTGGTCTACTCTGTTCCCAGTGTGAGGGGTGGGACCCTTGTGACATTTAAATTGTCTGAGCTCTTTGGTTTCACATTGTTTAAAGCAAACAGAAGAAAAGACCAAAAACTTTCTGGCACAAATCCTCCCATTTCCTGCTTACGAAACAGCACAAGGAGGCCAGGTCCACCATGGTGGGGGCAAGTCCACAGGGTCCTTGGAGGAGCAGAGGGGAAGCTGGGAGGGCAGGGGGCCGGTGGGAGCTGGCCCCGGGCCTAGTGTCCCCCCTCCCCCACCCCTTCCAGAACTGTCCCGCCCCACCCCGCCTCACTTTTGGCCCAAGAGGTCCTGGCTGTTGCTGAAAGCCCCTGATGGAGCACAGGGGTGGGGCAAGGAGGAGCAGAGCTAAAGCAGTGGGCGGGCTGGCAGGGGCTGCAGCTCTGTGGGCCCTAGAAACAGCGGGGAGGGGTTGGGCAGGGAGTGGCTGGGTGGGGCCTAGAGCAGTGGGATGGGACTGGGTGGAGCCTCGAGCAGGGGAGGGGCTGGGCTGGGGTGGGGCTAGGTGACTGGGCGGGCCTAGAGCTGTGGGGCGGGACTGGGAGGGGCCTGGAGCAGGGGCTGGACTGGGCAGGGCAGGGTGGGGCTAGGTGACTGGGTGGGGCTGGAGCAGTGGGGCGGGACTGGGCGGGGCCAGGACCTCACAGCGTGTCTTGGGCCAAGGGTGGGTAGGGCAAAGGTCACAGAACACCTGTGGGTTCTCTAACTTATTCCCAAAACAGACTTAAGAATAAAGAAGGTCAGTACCTTGCAATGGACATGGTTTAGGGAAAAGTTTTAGGTATTATAAAACGTGCAAAAAGATGTGTATTTCAAAATTCATGTTTTCGGCTGGCGTGAACGAAGCTCATACCCACGTCTCCGCAGAGACAAGAATGATCAGGAAAACACAAGGGTAGCGGAGGTTCTCACCACTACAAGTTAAAAGAAAGTTGCCCTTGGCGTGAAAGAGCTTGGCGGGATTCCAGAGAGGAGGCAGGAACAAAAACAACAACAAAAAACCAGATGGGAGAGAATTAATTGAATTTAGAGTGGATTGGAGTCCTTCCATTGTACTAATTTAAATATTAATATATATCATCAGCACCTCAATTTTCAAAAATTGAGGAAATTACCAGAGAAGGTCATATGTCCGTTTCATGGTTTGCGTTATAAGAAAGCACGGGATAGAAAGTATCCATTCATTTTGTATATATTAAAACTGTTCCTTAACACGTGACCATTTCATAATTTATAAGCTAGTATAGACTTTTGAGGCAAGAACTTTCTTCTAAAAGATTTTCTCAGATTTGGTGAAAAAACTATGCACAAACCCCTACAGTTGGCACTGGCTTTTTAATCATATTCAAAAATGATCCACTGCAAAATGAAAATGGTAATATTTGTTCGCACCACATGACCAATCTGAGCAGCCAATGACCTGTGTCTGGTCGCTTGCGCGTGATGTATTACAGTTCCTGCAATTTGCTGCAGGCAGAAATCTTAATTAAGGCCTTTCCTAAAGAGTGACCTTCAGGGAGTGCATTATCGAATTGGTGTAAAAATAGACAAACGCCCCAGTGGCACCGGTGGAACGGCGGAGCACATGGGACATATATTCCCAGCAAAGACTGTTGTCATTGAGCTGGTCAGCTGTGGGTCCCCAGCGGCCGACTGGCCATCAACGACCTTAATGCTGGGGGAGGGGGGGACAGACTTGGCTCTCTCTGGTTGAACAGTCCAGGTCTGACTGCCTGCGCGTCCTGGCTGCGCCTCCGCGGCTCCCGCGTTCCCTGCGCGCTAGCTCCTTCTGCCCACTAGTCAGCACTCACCTGCGCTTCTTCGGGTCCCCTGGCTCTCAAGGTGACCGTCTGGCAGGACGGATTGTAGCAGGAGGGAGCACATTGGTTGGCGGCGAGGCTTCAACACCCCAGCTCGCTTCCCTTTGAAGAAAAATTGGAAGATGTCTCCTCCCAAGGTGGAGATGGATTGGGGCTTCCTGGTACCCAGACTCCTGGCAGGGGTCCAGCCCGCACAACCGCACAGGAGAGTCAGTTGGTTTTAGGTCTCCAGATTTCTCCAGGCTGTGTAAAGGGTTACAGCCAAATGTCTCTCCATTTGCTCTTTCTTGGCCCACATTACTCCCTGATATTTTAACTCTAAGACACAGGATCAACTTCCCTCGCACTCACAGGGGCCCGCAGATTCACCTGACCTTCCTCTTCTGACAGCGTGTAACCATGAATTTCCAGAAGCTTCTGTGCATTAGGGCGCTGGCTCCATCTCAGCCACCCAGTGGCGTCTGTGCACGAGTCCCACCTTCCTGTTTCTCAGTATCCTCTGATCTAGCGTTTTTCTGTGATTCCAGAGGAACAAATATCTTCACAGCCTCTAGGTAATCTGCCTGCCCAGCAGTGGTGAACCCACACTTGTGCGTTTTCCTGTTTCATTAGCAGAAGGGAGACAATGGTCTCAGAGAAGTTTTAAACCCCGAGGAAGACCGTAAAGGTAGAAAATGCTTTTGAATAATAATTCTTGGGTTGAAAAAATCCAAAATAGCTCATGCCGAGGGCCTGTCCACAAAGGCTGCTGAAAGGATGGGAAGGGAGCTGAGGCCTCCCTTATTAAGTGACTCGCTGGGATGGGGGCGTCCACCTTAGCGAGGGTCAGGGAGCCTCCAGAGCCAGCAGCTCTGACCTCTGGCTCCTGGGAAGGAGTGGGAGTCTGTCCCTCCAGAGAGCGACGGTAGGAGGGCAATTCCAGGTATTGGGAGGCTACCGTGCACCCAGAAATGATGATCTTGTGTCTATGAGCAGATCATTGCTCCTACGGCAAGTTCAAGCTTAAATGACCAACGCAGAGAGCCTGCAAGGCTCACCCAGGGCATTGTGCAAATCAAAATAGGAACCAGGAGTGAAACCTTGGTTCTTCTGTTTCCAAAGTTGATGTTCTTTCTTTCTTGTGCCTCCTCCCCAGTCAGCAGACGGGTGCGAGTTTGCACCTGAATATCCGTGATGATGAAGGAGCAGGATGGTGAAGCATGAACGATGGCTGGTGCTCAGCACCTCTTAGGGATGATGAAGAAGCGACCAGTTAAAATAACTGACTTCTGGGCAGCGCCCGTGCCTCAGTGGAGGAGGGCGCCGGCCCCATATGCCAGAGGTAGCGGGTTCAAACCCAGCCCCGGCCAAAAACTGCAAAATAAAATAAAATAAAATAACTGACTTCTGTGTCCTCAAAACTGTGCAATTTCTTTTTAGGAGCCAGTTTTGAGTTCTTTTATTTAACCAGAGTTTCACAACTTCAGTAACACCCAACATTCAAATCCCTACAGCATGTAGTCACAGTCATGGAATTGTTAAGAAAATCATGATAGAGATTAAAAAACAAAACAAAACAAAACCAAACCCTTAGGAGTGTGTTCTCAGGGAAAGGCTGAGAACAGGCTTTCTTGGGTTCACCATTTTGTCACCTCAGTGACCATTAACAGGGCCAATTAGTAAAAAGTCCCCAAACAAAGTGCACTGTTTTTGTGGAAAATAAAAACAGGAGACTGAAATCAGACTTGATGAGCCCGGCCCTGAGAAAGCCGCCCGTGGGCCTGCTGGCCTTGCCCTGGACTGTCCTGCATTTGTTGGCACTTTTTAACGCATGTGCTGCCTTCAGCAGGGTGATGAGTTTGTTCCTAATAATTTTTCAGAAACAAGAAAAGAGAAGGAAAATCATCTGAAGACGGTTTCCATGCTCCCCTCTGTTTGCGGCTGAGGGATCCTCGTCTCTGGGTCTCGGTTTTCTCACATTGGGAAGCAGATAACACTCCCTGTCCTTGGCCAGGTGGATTATTGTCAGAGTCAAGGAGAGAGAGTGGGAGAAAGGTCCTTCCAACTTGTAAAATGAGGTGCACTGAGAGCTATTGCCCAATCTCTCCTGCTCATAGCTGCTGATATGCTCGTTTTGTGATATAAGCATCGTTCATTCATTCTGGGAGTATTCGCTGTCTCTGCTTTTGATTTAGGAAACTGAGTAGACAGCCGGGCAGAGATGCTTACAGCTTAGGGGCCCAGACGGTGGTGAGGGAGCAAGATGTCCCTGGTTGTGGTAAGTGCTTTGGGTGTGGGGGGCAAGGTGGCAGTGTGGGGACGAGAACTCTGGGAGGTGCTTTGTATAGAGCAGTTATTATGGGCCAAAGGGTGTCCTGCCGGGGAACCCCAGGACACCACATGACTTTGGATGTAGGATGGATGGAGGTGCAGTTAGTTAAGGTGACAAGTGGGGGGGCCAGCCTGTGATCCCGTGTGACTGGTGCCCCCGTGGAGGTACAGTTAGTTAAGGTGACAAGTGGGGGGGCCAGCCTGTAATCCGGTGTGACTGGTGCCCCCGTGGAGGTACAGTTGGTTAAGGTGACAACTGGGGGTCCAGCCTGTGATCCGGTGTGACTGGCGCCCGCATGGAGGTGCAGTTAGTTAAGGTGACAAGTGGGGGGGCCACCAGCCCGTGATCCGGTGTGACTGGCGGCCACATGGAGGTGCAGTTAGTTAAGGTGACAACTGGGGGGGCCAGCCTGTGATCCGGTGTGACTGGCGCCCACGTGGGAAGACTCCCACAGCAGGCAGTGACAGAGGGAGAGGCCACATAGTGCTGAAGGCAGAAACCAGAGCCATCAGGCAAGGTCAGGAGCTGGAGGAGGCAGGAAGGACCCTCCCCTCTGCCTTCTGAAGGAGCAGAGCCCTACCGACACCTAAATTTGGACTTTCGGCCTTCAGGACTGAGACAGGATATGTTTTAGTTGTTGGGAGCGCTAGGAGCTAGCAAGTGGCCCAGGAGGCGTCTCTGCAGGTGCGATGTTCTGACTGAGGGTGGACCAATGAGGGAGGTAGATGTGTGGATCAGAGAAGAGTGTCCCTTCCATGTGGGCACAAGCCTTGCCTGTCTCACAGCAGGAGAGGCACCAGGGGGAGGAGAACTGGAAGGCAGGACCTCGGGGGTCAGGAGGATGAGCTTGGGAGTCCTGCCAGTGCAGAGAGGAGGTGGATGGCACCTCCATGCGGGCGCCAGTCGTGTGACATCAAATGATTTGCAGGCACTCTGTGGCTTTAAAACTCCAAGACAGACAGGTCAAAGCATATTTTTATAGCTGTGTGATATCACGTTTGCCGTTTCTATTTAGCAGACTTAAAAATGCTTCATCAGAACTTTTAAACCACGCAACAGTCTCTGTCTAATGCACATTTTGAATAAGACAGAAACTCTGCTCCTGGGTCAAAAGTCAGAATTCAAACTTTTGGCAACACAGTCTCTATCACAGTATTTTTATTTCTGCTATCTGATAATGGAAGTATTTATGCAGTATTAAGTGGTACAGGTTAGAGAAAAATATAAATTCTTTATCTTTTTGCTAATTCAAGGTTAGTAGCTTAATCCCATTTTTTGTTTATTTCTTTGGGCATATTTTTGTATTAAGTATACATATTCTAGTTTTAGACCATGATAGATTTAGGTCAAAGGAATGAATACATAGGGTTCTGAGGACAAATTGTGCCAATATGGTCTTTTCCTCTGAGAGCTGCAGAGAAAAAGTAGCTGAGAAATCAAAGAGCAAGTTTACCTGTGTTTTACATCCATCCTGGGGATCTAGTGGTCTATCTGACCACATGCCCTCATTGGTTAACTGATTATTCCTTAATTTACCCAGTGTTTGCTCACTGCTTGGTGCTGAGGGTGCAATTCTGTCAGCCTGGTCTGAAAATGGGCGTAGAACCCAGGAGTGATTCCCCGGCTGAACCACCATGGCACCAGCACCGTGCCTGGTGTGTAACAGACAAGAACATTCCATGTTCTGGCTTCTTACTCAGAACAGCATTTTAGGTATTCATTATAAAAGTTAGCTGATGCATAAGCAAATAGGATACATGTTAAGTGTATTTTACCCCATTTAAAAAATTCTCTTACAAACAGACTTTAAAGTCTGGACGTAATGAACATATCTTCAGGCAATATCCTTTCTAAAAAATCAGAAATATCTCTCTGAACATTAGCTCTGAGTCTGAGTTTAATCAGCTACCTTTGATCGAAATAGTGTCCTGTCTGGCTTTTTGCTTTTTTTTTTTTTTTTAGTTTCTGGCCAGGGCCGGGTTTGAACCTGCCACCTCCGGCATATGGGGCCGGCGCCCTACTCCTTTGAGCCACAGACGCCTCCCAATCTAGTTGTTTTTTGTTTTTTTTTTAATTAAACTCTGCCCAGCAAGACAAGAAACTTTTCAAGGGTAGGGGGTCATGCAACTTATATACATTTTTGGGAGTCCTTTCTCTTCACACTGCCCAGCCCAGAGCTGGACTCAAAGTGAATGCCTCCTGTATACTTAATTGATTCACAGAGAGGGGACTTGAAGTGGTTGGCCTAGAAATTCCACTGCAGGTTAAAAATGGAGAATCACTCCTTAGGGACTGCCATCTAATAAGCAGGGCAAGAATGTTCCTGCTGGGAAATTAACATGCAAAAAGCAAACACTAGAAGAAAACAAATCTTTACATGCAGCTTCTAGCTCTCATGCTGGTCCTCATTACACCTTTATAAGTTTAAATGACCAGGACATGCCTTTAGTCACAGTGTCCCCAAGTCATGCCACTGTGACCATAAGTAGGTGGGGACATCCTTCTGTGGGCTTATGACACTCTGTTCTCCTTCCTGCAGTGAGGAGAATTAACTTCATTGTCTAGCAAAATTAAACTCTTAACTAAAGGAAGCTAAATAGCTACTCATATTTTTGGAGGTGCTTTCAAATTAGGACAGCCGAGTTTAATGGAAAATAAACACATTTCATACTGAATATCCATTGCATATTATCGTATATTGGATGTCAGCTGAAGAAATTTCCCCATTGTTTCTTCGTTTTTATCATATTTCTTCCCAGTGTTTCATATGACTTATTGTATAATCAATTAGATATTCTTTATAAATTTCAGATGGCATGGCATTGAGAATCTTTTTTTTTTTTTTTTGAGGCAGAGTATCACTGTGTCATGCTCAGTAGAGTGCCGTAGCATCATAGCTCATAGCAACCTCAGACTCTTGGGCTCAAGCAATCCTCCTGCCTCAGCTTCCCAAGTAGTTGGGATTACAGGTGCCCACCACCATGCCCAGTTATTTTTTCCTGTTTTTAGTAGAAGTGGGGTCTCCCTCTTGCTCAGGCTGGTCTCAAATTCCTGACCTCAAGCAATCCACCCAGTCAGCCTCCCAGAGTGCTAGGATTACAGGCATGAGCCACAGTAGCCTGGCCGATTGAGAAGCTTTTATAACACAAATTTCCAAATTCTTCTTCTTTTTTATTTTTTAGGAAGAGCGTCACCATAGCTCACTGCAGCCTCAGACTCCTGAGTTCCTCCAGCCACTGCCTCTTGAGTAGCTGGAACTACAGGTGTACAACGCTTACTGTCAGGTGGGCTAAAGAATGTTTCCCCAGTGATTCTAATGACCAGAGCTCCTACCACCAGGACCACTATTTCTCATCCAGAGAAGAAGCCTCTGAAGGCTTGGGAAGATGCAAGCTCTGTGGGTGGGAGGTCACATTCTCTAGGCCAATACTTCTCAGACTTCAGGGTGCACATGAATCATCAGGGGATCTTACTGAAATGCAGATCCTGGTTTCTTAGACTGGAGGTAGGACCCTGAAGTCACAGTTCACAGTAACCTCAAACTCCTGGGCTTAAGCGATTCTCTTGCCTCAGCCTCCCAAGTAGCTGGGACTACAGGCACCTGCCACAAAGCCCAGCTATTTTTTTGTTGCAGTTGTTTAGCTGGCCCCGGCTGGGTTCAAACCCACCACCCTCGGCCCTCAGTGTATGTGGCTGGTGCTGTAACCACTGTGCTATGGGTGCTGAGCCAGAAAGGCAGGTTTTTGAGAGCTTAGTCCTAGAAGGCCCTGCTTTAAAGGTAGGACAAGCTAGGAAAGATCTTAGTTTCTGGAGGAAAGTGGGTCGTTTCTTCTTGGGGGATAGTGGGAAACCACTGCTGGCTGGGAGCTCTCCCTGGTGCTGGCCAGGGCTCTCTCAAGCCTGCATTCCTCACAAGAGCCTCTCCTGAGTCTCTACTCTTTGTCTAATATATCAGTCTAGATCCTTAGGGTACCCGTGCCCTACTTTGACCTTGCTACTACCTATACCTCGTATTTATCGCTGGCCTATACTTGGGAGTCCTTGGTACTGCCCGGGAGAAAATATTGAAGTTTTGAAGCTTTTATCCTTGAGGGCAGATTTTCTTTTCTTTTCTTTTTTTTTTTTTCCTTTTGGCAATTTTGGCTGGGGCCAGGGAGGACAGATTTTCTAAACCCTCAAACCTTATCAATTTATCTATTTATTTACCCATCTATCTATCATTTATGTATTTCTGCTTTAATTTGATGTTTTTCACCAGGAAAGAAATACAGCCTTGTGACTATAAACTCAAAACCAAAATAAGGCACACAGTATAGGCCTGGTACATAACAGGTGCTCAATGTATTCTTTTTAAAGTGAGGTGAAATTTCATATAACATAATATTAACCATTTTTAAGTGTTCAATCCAATGGCATTTGGTATGTTCATGCCTCTATCTGGTTCCAAAACCAGATAGATAATGCATATCTTTTGAAAGATGCATGAAAGCAAAGTTAAAAATTATTTGGGTTGGGCGGCACCTATGGCTCAGTGAGTAGGGCGCCGGCCCCATATACCATATACCGGCCCCATATACCGGGTGGTGGGTTCAAACCCGGCCCCGGCCAAACTGTAGCAACAACAACAAAAAAAATAGCCAGGCGCTGTGGCGGACACCTATAGTCCCAGCTACTTGGGAGGCTGAGGCAAGAGAATCGCCTAAGTCCAAGAGCTGGAGGTTGCTGTGAGGTGTGACGCCACGACACTCTACCGAGGGTGACAAAATGAGACTGTCTAAAAAAAAAAAATTATTTATTTGGGTGATTTATAAGAACTTTCTGTCATTTATTGAATTCACTAAGCTATTGATTTGCTCTTGCAACTGTAACTATTTTAATTTCTTCCCACATAGTTTTTTATTTACCTAAGTAGTAATGATACAATAATAATATAACAGCCACTTTTTTTGTGGAATGCTTACTATATGCTAGACACTATATATATATTTTTTTATTTATTTTATTTTATTTTTTGTAGAGACAGAGTCTCACTTTATCACCCTCGGTAGAGTGCTATGGAGTCACAGCTCACAGCAACCTCCAACTCCTGGGCTCAGGCGATTCTCTTGCCTCAGCCTCCCGAGTAGTAGCTGGGACTACAGGCACCTGCCACAATGCCCAGTTATTTTTTGGTTGTAGTCGTCATTGGTGTTTAGCGGGCCCGGGCTGGATTCAAACCCGCTAGCTCCTGTGTAGGTGGCTGGTGCCCTAGCCACTGAGCTATAGGCACTGAGCCATCAATAATAGTTTTGTCAAAGAGAGAAATTTTATTAACTAGATAGCTATAATACTATCTGCCAACCGGTCATTAGACATAAATAATTTGTGCCATATATTGTGCTAGCCCTGTGGGAATTTTTAAAAGTGATTTATTGCCCAGCTGGGTTTAAGTCCTGCCTGTGTCTCTCCACTGCTACTAGTCATGAAAATAAAATGTACAGGACATCTGTGAGGCCAGCGAGCAGGCACGTCTAGGTAAAGGTAAAGAGCTTGTGAAAGTCAAAAACAATATTTGTAGACAGGCCGGACAGCAGTTGGGCTGAGTTGTGGTGAGTTTGGAGGGGATAAAGAATTAGCATTCTGCACATTTTATCCTCAGCCATTCTTTTTTCTCTTCTCTTCAAAACAGAGTTTCTCTATGTCTAGACTAGAGTGCAGCGGCTTTATCACAGCTCACATCAACCTCAAATTCCTGGGCTCAAGAGATCCTCTTGCCTCAGTCTCCCAAATTGCTGGGACTACAGGTGTGTGCCACCATGCCTCACTAATTTTTTTTATCTTAGTAGAGACAGGGTCTCACTCTTGCTCAGGCTGGTCTCTAACTCCTGGCCTCAACTCACCTTCCACCCCAGGCCTCCCAGAGTGCTAGGATTACAGGTGTGAGCCCCACATCTGGCCTCTTCAGCCAGTTGGAACCAGGGCTTGTAATTCAGGAGAGTGTCAAGATCCATTGGGAAGTATGTCACACGTTGTTCATCTCTAATAATAAAGTGACAAAGAATTGGACTGCAAGGAATGGTCATATGTAAGGACCAGGGGAGGAAGAAGATACAAGGTTTAGGACAATGTCAGAGCAGGTACAGATGAAAAGATGCGAGGACAAACAGGTTCAGGGGGATAAATCCTACAGAGGGTCAAGCAAATTTAATGAAGAGAAGGTGACCTGTGATCTTCATGAGTTTCATAGTTATTAGATTGCTGTAGGTTAAAAAGAAGCCTGGACACTGGAGGAATGCAAGAAAGGTGTGGGTCACTCTCTAAAAAAGTTTGGCAGTGTGAGGAAGGTGAGAAACAGCATCCATAGAGAGGTCTCGAGGGCCAAGTGGATATTTTTAAGACAAGAAAAAATCGTCTCTGCCTGTAAATATACTGCAGCAGTGCTGAAGCAATGGAGGGCACGGTACACTGTTTTGCACTGACTGACTCAGTCTAAATTCACCCATTAATTTCATCATCAAATGAACATATTTATTTTACCAAATAAAAGAAATCTTGCATTAAACAAAGGCATAGGGGCCAGATCTTGGGACATTGTTTTCTGAATAACCAACTAAAAATTCCAGCTACTCTGGAGGCTGAGGTAGAAGGATTGAGCCCAGGAGTTTGAGGCCAGCCTGGACACACAGCAAGACTCTCTGTCTGTAAAACAGTGATGTTCAACCCATGTGTTGCGGTATACTGGTGTGTTGCGAGAGGATTTTAGACGTGCTGTGAAAATTTTTAAAGATCATTAATTAAGTTATTTTGAAAGAAGTTCAAAGCACAGTAAGTACATTTTTTTTTTTTTTTTACTATTTTTGGATCCACGTAATTTAAGTGTGCTGTGAAAGCTTAACTTATAAGTTCAAGTGTGCCTTGTGAGATAAACAGGGTTGAAAGACACTGTTGTAAAATAAAAACAAACAGGTTAGGCTGGGCACCTGTAGCTCAGTGAGTAGGGTGCTGGCCACATACACTGAGGCTGGCCTGTTTGGGCCTGGCCCGGGTCTGCTAAACAACACGGACAACTGCAACCAAAAACTAGCTGGGCGTTGTGGTGGGCGCCCATAATCCCAGCTAGTTGGGAGGCTGAGGCAAGAGAATTGCTTGAACCCAGGAGTTGGAGGTTGATGGGAGCTGTGATGCCAAAGCACTCTACCCAGGGTGACATAACGACACTATGTCTCAAAAAAAATCCCTTGGGTTAATACCCAGTTAACACAATATATGTTATTCTTTATGGATTTTCTTTCTTGGTTTTCTTCTTTTTTTTTTTTTTTTTTTTGAGACAGAATCTCACTATTTCGCTCTCGGTAGAGGGCTGTGGCGTCACAGCTCACAGCAACCTCCAACTCTTGGGTTTAAGAGATTCTCTTGCCTCAGCCTCCCAAGTAGCTGGGACTACAGGTGCCTGCCACAACGCCTGGCTAGTTTTTGGTTGTTGTCATTGTTGTTTAGCAGGCCCAGTCTGGGTTTGAACCTGCCAGCCCCAGTTATGTTCCTGGCACCCTAACCACCGGGCTACAGGCATTGAGCTGGTTTTCTTTGTTAATAATAGTAACATCACAGAATCAAGGAAATTCTCCCTCCTCGTTTACATATAAAAATAATGGCTTTTTCATGTTTTGAATAAACCATAATTCGTTTGTTTTTGCTAAGAATTTCCCTTCATTTGTAGGCTAGTCTCTGAAACATTATGTTTTGCTTGTGAATTTATGGGTGTTGACCCTTCTTACAAGGATTTTTTTTTTTTTTTGAGACAGAGTTTCACTATGTTGCCCTCGGTAGAGTGTCGTGGCATCATAGCTCACAGCAATCTCCAACTTTTGGGCTTAAGTGATTCTCTTGCCTCAGCCTCCCAAGTAGCTGGGACTATAGGCACCTGCCACAACACCTGGCTATTTTTTGGTTGCAGTTGTTGTTGTTTAGCAGGCCTCGGCCCAGCTCCAACCTGCCAGCTTCAGTGTATGTGGCCGGCGCCCTACTCACTGAGCTACATGCACCGAGCCTTTAATTTATTTTTTTGAGACAGTTTTATCTTGTTGCCTTTGATAGAGTGCCATGATGTCATAGCTCACAGCAACCTCAAACTCTTGGGCTTAAGAGATTCTCTTGCCTCAGCCTTCCAAGTAGCTGGGACTACAGGCGTCTGCCACAACACACAGCTATTTTTTTGTTGCGGTTATTTAGCTGGCCCAGGTCAGGTTTGAACCCTCCACCTTCAGTGCATGTGGCTGGTGCCATAACCATTGTGCTACGGTGCCGAGCCTCTCACAAGGATTTTTAAAGTAACTACAACTAAGGCAGCACCAGCAGAGAAAACATAAAATATTGGGAAGATATTTTCTAGTAGTGTTTGTATCTTAACTTAGATAATTGTGGGTGTGTAAAAGAGGGCAAAAGCCTTGGGGTGTATTTGCACAGCATATAAGTGAGCCTTAACATAATACTGCTTACTAGAGACTGAAATCTGAAATAAAGGAGGCTTTATTGTTTAAAGAGTTTATGGCCAGAAATTCTAGAATAGTCTCATAATAAAACTGATTTATCTAAAACTCGGTTCAGTGATAAGAGGAGCATTATAGAGAATTCCATTACATACTGATTTTGAAAACATTTTCTTTCCAACTGTTTTCAGAAAATAGGACAAACTGCTATATGTGCAGTCTTTAAGCTATCCGGAAGACTGATGCTACCTTGGCTCAGCTGAGTCAAGTTCCCCAAACATTCATGCACTACACCTTGCATTAGCCAGTCCCAGCACCAGAGTTTAGTCAATTGAAGTCCTATGAAAGCTGAAACTCTTGTTTTGGCTTCTTTGCTGGTGTATTCTTGGACAGTGATCCTTGTGGGTGGCAGAATTAAAAGACAACCCATAACCCATACTGAAGTCAGGCAAAGGGAATTAGGAACATCAATCCTGTTCTTACTCAGTAGTTCATTTTGTTTATCGTGGGGTTTTTTGTATCAGTTTGGATATTTAAAATATTTTGTTAAGATATTACTTATCTTGATCACTTGAGGGTTTTTTTTTTTTTAGCACTCCTTTAAATTTTGCACCTTAAACTTTACTTCACTTCCCTCCCCATGGTGGTCCTGGCCCTGGTCCGGGTGCTGTCACAGCCAATGTTGACACGTCAGACACTATGCTTACCTGCAGTATTTCATTTCTTCCTTGCAACAGTTCATGAATAAACAGAGGCTCACGGCCTTTATGCGACTTGTCCAGCTAGAGCTGGAATTTGAACTTCTGCCCCTCTGATGTCACAGTTGTGCCTTTAACTAGGTGCTGAAGTGCCTCCTAAGAACCAAATGAGACTAAAGGAGAAATGTAGGCTTCAGTAGGAGATGTGTATGGCACAGTGAGAGCTGAATCAATGCTGTTCCCTTTCTCCCTTCGTTCCTCAGGGTCAGCACATATCAAAGAATATGAATAGTGAAATATAAAAATTATTTTGAGCAAATTAATTCATTATTCTAGTTTTAGTAGAGATGGGGTCTCCTTCTTGCTCAGGCTAGTATGGAGCTCCTGAGCTCAAGGGATCCTCCCTTCTCAGCCTCCCAGAGTAGGTTTACAGCCTTGACTAAGTGTCTTTACTTGTAAGTGAAGATAACGTGGTGTCTACCTCATTAGGTTATAATGGAGAGCAAAGGCACCAGTTCATGTAGAGAGGTTAAATAACACCTTCTTTATTATTTATAATATTATTTATGTCTAACCTATGCATTATTATTATTGTCTCCCAAGACCCGGTTGGAGGAGTGAAGATCTAATTAATATCAGCTCAACTATCAGATCTTACACAAGGAGGCAGAATTTGTCTGTAAGTCTGGTTGACTCCCTCTGCACATTATTACTGCCATTGCTTGCCTTGGAATAATTCTAGGTATCTTTCTGGTGTCAGCCACACTCCAAAACCATCTCTTTCCCTTCACATAGTTCTCAACGTCCCAGTCGGATGTACGTGCAGTTTCTAATGTCCTGAACCATTTTAGGCTGTACCTATTACAAATTCCAAGGTCTCTCTTCTTTAAGAACAATGAGTCACATTGTCACAGGATGGTTTCTGCTTTGTTTTTCTGAATCCTTCCTGTCCCCCTTACATGAATTGACCAAATTAAGTATGAAACAAGGCCCTTAAAAGGGAAAGAGACCGATGGATGTGGTGCCATGAGGAAGGTGGAAGTGTGTCATCCTGGCTGTCCCCACTGCCAGTGGAAGGCATTCTTTTCTCAGTGGACATCTCTGAGGATAAATGTGGCTGACAATGTCTATGAAGTCAAGGCCATCACCACCAGACCCTTACCTGACCTCTGCTTTCAGTTGTTTGTTTTGTTTGCATGAATAATCAAGTAAGATTTCAAAGCATCCCTGGAACAAAGAAGACTGGCACCTTTCTAGTGCCATCTTTCAACCCAGGCTCAACTCTTTAAGACTATCATGCCTCCGCCTGCCTGCCCTGTTCCCAACATCAAGAGTGCACCTGTTCTTAACTAGGACCTCTGCTCAAATCTCTTACATCACCTTAGCTTTCTCTGGCTTATGTTTTTTCCAAATCCAGTCAGAAGAGTAAAAGTCTAATTAATACTGGTTCAAACTATTTTATTTTACACATGGACATTAGATTTTCTAATTACAGCACTTAAAAGTCAAAACATTCTTTTTTGAACAGGTCTCAGTGACACATTCAAAATTATTGCTAATTCATAATAAGTTAAAAACTCAAACATACTCAATATCTAACCTTAACATAATCAGATTGGTTATTCTTTCTCCAGGAAAGACTCTACCCCTTTCCTAAGGGGAGATAATGCTGGCATCTGCAGGAATACTTTCACAGAAATAGTAGCTTCCCTTTTATTAAGTTTAAAGAGGGAGAATAATAAGTAAAGTCTTAAAAAATCTTCAACACAGGCATTTTTATGAATAATACTGACAGGACAACAAAAAAAGATGCTCAGAGTAAGCCCCTTAGTATTGTAGAAATTACATAATGCATTGTCTTGTAACTGAAGAACATGAATTCTTCAGAACAACCAAGACTCTGGCAAAGGAAATTAAACAAAGACACATACCAAGGCAACTCATTTTGAAATTTGTTTTTTTAATTTTATTTGCTTATTTTTTTTTTTTTTTTTTGAGACAGAGTCTCACTATGTCACCCTTGGAAGAGTGCTGTGGCATCACAGCTCACAGCAACCTCAAACTCTTGGGCTTAAGTGATTCTCTTGCCTCAGCCTCCTGAGTAGCTGGGACTACAGGCACCTACCGCAATGCTCAGCTATTTTTTGGTTGCCGTTGTCGTTGTTGTTTAGCAGGCCTGGGCCGGGCTCTAACCCGCCAGCTTCAGTGTATGTGGCCAGCGCCCTACTCACTGAGCTACAGGTGCTGAGCCTTTAATTTTATTTTTTTGAGACAGCTTCATTTTGTTGCCTTTGATAGAGTGCTATGGTGTCATAGCTCACAGCAACCTCAAACTCTTGGGCTTAAGCGATTCTCTTGCCTCAGCCTCCCAAGTAGCTGGGACTACAGGCCCCTGCCACAATGCCCAGCTATTTATTTTAGAATGGGGTCTCATTCTGGCTCTGGCTGGTCTTGAACTCCTGAGCTCAAGCCATCCTACCATCTTGGCCTCCCAGAGTGGTAAGACTACAGGTGTGAGCCACTCTGCCCAGCCAGAACTAAATTTCTTTGTTATAAAAAATGAAAAAAAAAAAAAAAATCCAGCATTACAAGAAAAAAAATTATAGAATATTTTTGAAGTACATGTACCTATTCTTTTGAAAACCTTTTAGTTATTTAAGGCATAATATTGCCTTTCTTTAAGGGCATACTTTTTGTATTTGGATACATTCAAAATGCATGCTCAACAAACCACAATTCTTCCATTCTTATAAACCTCCCTCCCCCTTTTTTTTTTTTTTTTGAGAATTTAGAACATTAATCTTAAAACTAGTTTTGTTTAAAAGAACATGGACCCATTTTCTGAGAAAAAAATCAGTACATTGAGGTTTTTTTTTTTTTTTGAGACAGAATGTCACTCTGTCACCCTGGGTAGAGTGCCATAGATGAGTGCCATTATTGTAGCTCACAGCAATCTCAGACTCTCAGATTCAGGCAGTCCTCTTAACTTCAGCCTCCTGGGTAGCTGGGACTACAGGCGTCCACCACCATGCCCAGCTAGTTTTCTTATTTTTAGTAGAGATGGGGTCTCTTGCTTGCTTAGAATGGTCTCAAACTCCTGAGCTGAAGCAAACTATCCACCTCAGTCTCCCACGGTGCTGGGATTACAGGCACTACACTCAGCCATTTTAGTAAGTTTTTTTTTTTTTTTTTGCGGTTTGGCCAGGGCTGGGTTTGAACCCACCCACCACCTCAGACATATGGGGCCGGCACCCTACTCCGTTGAGCCACAGGCGCCACCCCATTTTAGTAAGTTTTTAATAAGCATTATGAAAAACAAAAATCCAGGTGACCTTTTCCCATGACTCCGGTAATTAAGACAATTACTTGCTGAACATATATATTACGTGAATTATATAATGCAACAAAAGGACTCCAAGATTCATGCCAAAGACTTGGGTTCAAATTTTGGCTTCATCTCTTACTAACTGGCTGATTTGGGGTATATCTTTTTCTCTGTGCCTCAGTTCCCTCATTTCTTGAGCATCTGGACTCTGTGAGGCATGATTTTAGGCACAAGGGACACAGTAGTCTTTTTGTGGTCTACATCCTCACGGAGCTTACATTCTAAGGGGAAAACTTACAAACGAGGATGCAATACAATTTTAGAAAGTGCTGATGGTCCTGGGGAAAATGAAGAAGAGTCATATTATAGTGACTGATGTGAGTATGGTGGCAAGGTTAGAAAGGATGTTTAGGGTGGACTTATGTAAGAAGGTGGCATTTGTCTGAAATCTAGATGACCGGAAGTCAGCTACGTAATGATGTAGGAAAAGAATTTAAGGCAGAAGGAACAGCCAGTGCAAAGAAGGTGCGTGGCATATATGGAGGATAAGAAGAAGGTTGCTGTGGCTTCTTTTTAAAAAAAAATTTTTTTTTGTAGAGACAGAGTCTCAATTTATCGCCCTTGGTAGAGTGCCATGACATCTCAGGACTCAACAGCAACCTCTAGCTCTTGGGCTTAAGAGATTCTCTTGCCTCAGCCTCCTGAGCAGCTGGGACTTCAGGTCCTCACCACAACGCCCAGCTATTTTTTGGTTGCAGTTTGGCCAGGGCTTGGTTTGAACCCACCACTCTCAGTATATGGGGCCGGCGCCTTACTCACTGAGCCACAGGCGCCACCCTGCTGTGGCTTCTACACAGAGGAAAAGAGCAGTCCTAGATGGATTCAGAGGGAGTTTGAAAGCCACAGTAAAAGAGTTGTTTTGTTTGTTTTTTGAGACAGGGCCTTGCTTTGTTTCCTGGACTAGAGTGCAGTGGCATCAGCTTAGCTCACAGTAACCTCAAACTCCTGGGCTCAATGTACCCTCTTGCCTCACCTCTCAAGTAGCTGGGATAGCTGGAAATATAGGACTGTAGTACCACACCAGGCTTATTTTTGTAATTTTTTTTTTTTTTTTTTTTTTGTAGAGACAGAGTTTCGCTATATTGCCCAGGATGTTCTGAATTATTGGGCTCAAGCCATCCTCCTGCCTCAGCCTCCAAAGTGTGGGGAGTACGGGTGTGAGCCATGACACCCAGCCAGTCATGGCTTTTTAATTAAAGCAATGCACACACACAAAATATCCATCTTCTGGCCTACTGTGGTGGCTCACGCCTGTAATCCTAGTACTCTGGGAGGGTCACTTGAAGTCAGGAGTTCTAGACCAGCCTGAACAAGAGAGAGACTCCTTCTCTACTAAAAACAGAAAAATTATCTGGGCATGGAGGTAGCCTCCTTTAGTTCCAGCTCCTCGGGAGCCTAAGGCAAGAGGACTGCTGAGTTCAGGAGTCTGAGGTTGCTGTGAGGTAGGCTGTCACTACAGCACTCTAATTCAGGCAAAAGAGCAGGACTCTGTCAAGAAAAAAAAAAAGAAAAATCCCTCTCCTGTAATGAGCTGCAATCAAAATGATTCTGGAAAAATGGATATTTCATTGCAATTTAGCCTACAGAAATAGTAAAATAATTGGAAACAAACTAGGGTAGGCATAAATCATGGTGCACTAAATTTCCTTCCCTCAGGATTCCAAGAAAGGAAAAAAGGTAAGTCAGATATGGGAAATCGTGGGCCTGATCCAAGACCCCTTTGAAACCTCAGTTCATAATGAGAAATTCAAGTATTGAAAAGAACTCCACGGGCAGTCCCTGTGTCTCAAAGGGGTAGGGCACTGGCCCCGTATGCTGGAGGTGGCAGGTTCAAACCCAGCCCCGCCAAAAAAAAAAAAAAAAAAAAAGGAAAGAACTCCACTTTATTTGTCTTATTAAGAAAAATAAGGGATCGGGGTTAGTGCTTTTTTTTTTTTTTTTAGTGAATGTTTTTAAATTTAAGTT
>CAUYPK010168852.1:0-10051 GCA_963574355.1 Loris lydekkerianus
CCTCAGAAGCAGCATAACAAAATCCAAACTTGGCAAAGAGCCACAGTATACAAAATAATGATAAGAGGCAAAGAGCCGAAATTCATTTTGGCCGGGAGCCGCATGCGGCTCTAGCCGCGTGTTCGCCACCCCTGCTCTATAATATGGCAGGCCAGTAGTGAAGAGCTCAGATTCTAAAGCTAAACACCTGGGATCCCAATCTTGCACCCACTATTTATTAGTTGTGTTTCCTTAGCAAGTGACTTTATCTCCATGATATTTATCTCTGAATTCATTTGTCTATAAAGGGGAGAGAGTAAAACCAGTGTCTACCTCATAGAATCATTTTAAGGTTTAGTCAAGTTAATATACACTAAGGGCTTGATTAAAGCCTGATTATAGAATTGTTTTTATAGAATTGCTAGATTCTATTGTTAGAATATTATAGAATTGTTAGATCCCACTCTTCCAAATTTCCTCTAGCATCTACGGAACGTCAGAGTGCTTGCTTACACAGCAAATTGTGTTCATGAGAAAGTAAATGTTAACTGGCTTTATTTTCTCATTGTTACTTCTCCACCTCCAAGAAAGAGATTTGATATTTTGTTTCTCTAAAATCTCCCCTCAGGGGAAGCATAGTAGGTTGTGTTATTTTTCCCAATTTTCCAATGCCTTTTACACTGAATAATGTAATTCCCTACCTCCTATCAACATCCAGCTAAGTGTTGTAGCATTTTGGACAATAGATTGTGAGTAAAAGTGATGCATGCATCAGACAAAAACTTGAGGGTTGTTTCGTGGTTGTCCCACTGTTTTTAAGGGTAGGTAGGGGCAGCTCCAGCAAGCTTTCTCTGCTAATGAAGAAGACATGAATTAGAGCCATTCCAATCTGCAACTGACATGAAACACGGGCAAGAAACAAACCTTTGGTTGTAGGCCCACTAAGAGTCTTAAGGTGTTTGTTAGTACAGCATAGCTTTCTAAGCTGACTGATACAAAGGAGGATGGGGGAAAATATTAGCTGGAGGAAAAGCAGCAACTGTCTACCCCGGGGAGGGAGAAATTGTCCAAGAGTAGAAAAGGATGTTTTTTTAGGAACCCACATCTAATCCCTCTACCCTTCTATTTCTCTGCCTAGAGTGGAGGACTAATCTGAGGAAAGCAAGCAGCTTGATGCGTTTAAGTAGGAAGAGATGCCAGTCATGTGGGCTTCTGGACTCTTCAAAGAAGCTCTTGAGTACCCATCTTCAATGACTGACAGTGTTGACCTGTCTTCATAGGCAATTCACAATGATCAGCACAGGTCAAAAGCTAAAAGGGTCTCCCTGAAAGATCTGAACCATGTAAGCTCTACCCCTACGAATTTAGCCTAATCCTGAAGGAATTGGGATCCCTAGTAATGACTGAGATTGAACTTCTCACCACCCTGATAAGATTAGCAATTTTATTTAGCAGAGTGTACTAATACAGAATATCTTTCATGCAATTGTGGTAGGCATGAGTCCATGCCTATTGTTTGTTTGATTCCAGAGACACCACTTAAATTTTAAAAGTTTCCTTTGAAAACCATGTGGGGGGTTTTAAATATTAACAAAAATATTTTCTAGTTTCAAAGCAATAACTAAATTAGGAACGTTTATAGCATAGTCCCTATAGTGACTAGGCCATGAGAGTTTCCAACATGAGAATTCATTACTTATCATTAACATATAATTATTGTTTTATTGGCTTATATCTTTATCTCCTCAACTCTCTTTAAAACTCTCTGGCTTGTTGACCTATATCCAACCAACTTTCCCCACCTAGGGAGCTGATTTTTAACTGCTTAATCTGCATTTCAACATCCACCAGTTTCTTTTACTATTAAAATAGCCCTGAATTCATTTATAGAAAACATTTGACTATTTTCTATATATATAAAGATATTTCTGGTAAAATAGGATATTAGTATGAGAGTAGCATAGCTGAGTAGTCAGATTTGCAAGAGCCAGTTCCCATCAGCATAGAAACATGCTATTATTTTTTTTACCTCTTATTTCTTCAATATTATTTTAAAAATGCTTTTTTGACCCTGATTTCCCCTAGAAGGCAACATGCCATTCTCTAACTTTGCTTTACACCAAAACTCCTTGAAAAATTTGTCTATTATTAACTGTTTCTAGCTCTTGTACTTTTTTCTCAATGCTACTCCCTTGCTCAACTGGACTCACATTGCTCTTACCAAAAGTCATTGATCGGTTCCACAGTATTTAACCTACTAGTGCATTTTCTGCCTTCATCATACCTGACTAGTAGCAACACAGGACATGTGGTCACTCCTCCTGGAACCTCTTGTTTTACTTGGCTCCTGTTGACACCTTCCCTTGGTTTTTCTTATACCTCACTGGTTCTGCTTTCAGACTCCTTTGCTGGTTCTTCTTCCCCATCTCTGGATGTTGGTGTGCTCCAGGGTTCCATCTTGTATCTCCTCTCATCTCTGCACTTTTCTATTCTACTCTTTTGGTGATCTCATCAGTTTCGTGTTTTCAGATATACCATAACCTCCCGAAGCTGATGATTCTAAAACATTTTTGTTTAACCTGGACTTCTCCCCTGACTCATCAATCAACCACCTTCTCAAGATCTTCCATTAGATGTCTTATGCACATCTCAGATTTAATCAAAACCAGAATACACATCTTCACTCATTAAATCTCTCCACCCCTCTTAATAACTGAAAACTCTTTCCTCCTAGTTGCTTGGACCTTAGAGTTACTGTGGACTCTCCTCTATCTCACCCTATATCCAATATATTAGGCAGTTCTGATAGCTCTACCTTTAAAATATATTGAGATTTCAACCACTTCCAAGATCCCTGTAACACACCAACATCAAGAGATGGTTTGAGCCACCATCTTCATCTTTGGTTTAGAATATCATGATTGCCTCCTCACTGGTCCTCCCGATTTCACTTTTACCTTTCCTATAATCCATTATCAACAAAGCAACCAGAATGGTCCTGCTAACCTGAATCAGATTATTTATTCAGCCCAAAATCTTATAATGAACCCCCATTTCTTTCAGAGTTCAAGCCATAGTCCTTGTGTAGCTGGAATTTCTCTCTGCCAGACCAACAGTCTGGCAGATCTGAGGAATGACTCCTTGGACTGCACAAGTAAGCAAAAGGACAGATTTTACTGATAGATAAAGAAATAGAAGAGAATCTCCAACAGTAGAGAGGGGGGACCCATGTGGGCAGCCTATTTTCATTTTCTGTCTATGGGTTTATTCATTGATTTTTATATCTTGTGGCTGGGGGTTGTGGGGAGATGGAATGTGTGCCTGGAATATGTCATAACCATTTAGCACTAGAGGCTGGGCAGAAGGTAATTTTAAAACTGCCATAGTGTAGAGGAATACGGTCCTGCCTGAGACATGCTTCTCTGCTCCAGGAGAAGCCTCTGAGAGAGACAGCCCAGATGAAATACTGGTCAGACTTCTTTCATGAGTGTGTTTGTCCAGAGAATGCAGCCTGCAGAGAACCTGTTTTTACCTAGAGATGGGGCCTGTGATGAGACTGATTTCTGAGCTCATAAACTGATTGAGAAAATGGAGCAGAGTACCTGTCCAGCCCTGAACAGGGAATTCTGTATCACTTGCAGCGTAAGCAAGTCCTACCTGGCTCCTTTATCTCTCTGACTACATCCTTAACCCCATGGTCTCTTACTCACTCTGTTTAGCCACCTGTCCTCTTCATTTCTTTTTAAATCTACAAGGCACATTCCTGCCTCAGGGGCTTTGCATTGGCTATTCCCTTTGCCTAAAAAACTATGATGCTTTTCTACCAAATATCTGCTGAGCTCATTCACATTTCCCTCCAGTCTTTACTCAAATGTCTTCTCATAGGTTCGCATTGATGCTCATAAATCTTCACAACTCTGCTAAAATCTAACTCTTTCTGGCCCTCTTCATTCCCCTTATCCCATCACCATTCTGACATACCATATCATGTTTTACTTATTCTGTTTGTTATTTATTATTTATATTCTGTTAGGAGAATGTGAGGGGTAGAAATTATTTCTTTTTGTTCATTTAACACCTAGTTAGTAAGGCCCTCTTATCCACAGCAGATAGTAAGGCCCTCTTATCCACAGCAGATACCTTGTAGGACCCCCAGTGGATACCTAAAACCATGGCTAGTACCAAATTCTATACTAAATATACTGTATTTTGAAACATTATGAAAACATTAAACATTATGAAAATGTTTAATTTATAAATTAGGCACAGTAACAGATCAACAACATTAATATCATAATAAAATAGAATAATTATAACAATACACTACAACAAAAGTCATGGAAACATTGTTTCTTGCTCTTTCTGTTTTCTCTCTCTCAAAATATTTTATTGAACTATACTTATCTAATTTTGGACCAGCTATTGACCATAGGTAACTGAAGCCACAGAAAACAAAACTGTGGATAAAACAAAACTACTGTATTTCTCAGCTCCTCAATAAATATTTGTCAAATGAATTAATGGATGAATGAATGAAGTGCAGTACAGCATTCTATCAGTCACAAGCCAGAACTAAGGCCTCCATTCTCAGATTTAAATGACCTTCACTTTAGGAAGTTAGCCTATGTTGGAGGTTCTGGCTTCCCTATGGCTGGATCAAGTAAGTTCATGGTGCCATGAGTGAGGGCCTCCCCAAATCCTGTACCCTGGTTATTTTACTAATCTTACCTAGTCCTGGGACTGGCCAAGTGGGATGAAATCTCTTCTTTGATTGAGCATGTCTAAGAAGAGACAATGATAAAGAAACAATACTGTGTAAATTAATGAATTAAAAATTTTATAACCCATAAATATAGGCACATACATTCTTTTTCGTTTTCTTTCTTTTTTTTTTTTTCATACAGTGCACTATAGATCAGAACAGAAATAGAAAAAAAAAATCCGTTTTCTTCTGGGGAATGTAGGTACCTTCATAAAGGGGAGAATTGTAATTGCCATTTTTTTTTAAGGTTATTTGAGTCCATGATGAAAAGAGCTATGGATTTATACATTAATCTTTGGAAAACATTAGACTATAATTGTCTTCTTTACTTGTTACTCTGAGACTTAATATTCAACTCAGGTCAGTTCAGTTCAATTATTAACACATTGCATCTCTGATAGACAAAGGTCATTTAGTTATCTGGGAAACTCTTCCTAGGCTTTAAGAGTTAATATTCAAAGACTAGTTGAGAGCAGCAAGCTACAGGCATGTCTTTTAGGCATTCAGAAACCCTACCTTGGGCCTCCTTCATGCTGGCACTAACACTTCTGTATTCAGATCGCAATATTGCTCAGGTTTGGATATTGAATTCTCCAAAAAACAAACACACCAAAACTCCCTCAAAGGATCTATTATGTAACTTAGTACCTCAATCTCTTAATAGATATTTCCAAGGAGAAAAGAAAATAATCTTGGGTTTTATTTATTCATTTGCTTGTTTATTTCCTGCAATGGTAGCAATTGCCCTAGAGATCTGGAACTTCAATAAAGAGAAAATGTACTTCTTTACCAAATTAAAAATCCTTCTGATTGCTTTAATGGGCATTGTTTTATCATTTTGCTTTCATTTAAGTTGCAAACTGAAATTGGTATTTACAGTGCCTAACATTATAATTAGTATTAATTACAATGGCAATAACCCAAGATCCAGGAGGTGGTGTGGGAGTAAGCACACTTCAGGACACTCATTAAAAGCAGCCTGTCACTGTCCCCCTTGTGGCACAGTGCAAGTGGACATGATGATGTGTAGAGCCCTGAACTCCTTTTTGGAGTCCAGTCCTTCGTTTATATGCAACCTAAACAGCCAAAGAACAAAGCTTCCTCTTTCTTCTGGCACCACCTTCAGCCACCCATGGAACATTTCTGTCCTATGTAAAAATGAGGAAACAGAAGAGTAGGCTTAGAAAGAAACCGTGGGCTGTTGTTGATTTTTCTGTGTCTTTGTGGAGAGGGTACCACAATGAAAAATACAGCAGGAACATATGTCTGTAGATGCTTTTTATATCCCAGGGTGGAAAAAGGAGGAGGGCACTGTGGGACTGAAATTTACATTTGGATTATTTATTTATACATTAAACACAGACTCCCTGGGAAAGGTGTTACTTCCAACCCTCAGAGGGCCAGAATGGCCCTCCTGACACCAGTACACTTCCCTGCTCTGCAGACGTGGCAACTCAGTCACCCAAAGCAAAGAAAATGAGTTTGCCTTCCAATCCCAAGTTCTAACCAGATTCTTTGAGTTTCTTAATTTGTGCCTAAAACACAAATCTGCAATAAACTTATCTGCACATACACCTGCTTTGCCACTTGCTAATTTTTATAACTTTGGACACATGGCTTGATGACCTTACACCTGTTTTCTCATCTGTAAAATAAGGGTAATGAAAGCTCTTATCTCATATGATTTATCTCTTGACCAAATCCACAAGGAGTTTGGCTCAGAGTAAGTTCTTAATAAATGCTTGCTACTATTATAATTTCTTACAGGCACCACAATTTGTTGTGCATTGCTATAAAGGAAATACCCGAGACTAGGTAATTTATAAAGAATTGATATTTAATTGGCTCATTGTTCTTCAGGCTGTACAAGAAGTATCTTTCTAGCATCTGCTTCTGGTGAGGGCTTCAGGGAGCTTCCAATCAAGGCAGAAGGCAAAGGGGGAGCAGGTGTGTCATGGTGAAAGGAGTAAGAGAGGGAAGAGGTGGTGCCAAGCTCCTTTAAACAACCAAATCTCCTGTGAACTAACAAAGTGAGAAACTAAGCTTTTCATAATACATCCACCCCCATGACCCAAACACCTCCCACCAGGCCCCACTTCCAGTACTCAGGATCAAATTTCAACAGGTGATTTGGAGAGGACAAACATCCCAACCATATTAACAACGCATCCCAGTTAGTGGTCATAAAGAGAAATCTAAAAATTCTGGTAATGCTAATGTTTTTGTTTGGTTTCTGCCTAGTTTGGGTTCACACAAAAGTAGACCTGGAAGCAAAGATTTATGTACAAGTGGCTCATTTGAGAGGTGATGTCAGGTAGCATGGTGAGAACAGGGGAACGTGAGGCAAGGAAGGGAGGAGAACCAGTGAAGGGAACATTAATGCCACAGTTTTGTACAGAAGCCAGCTGATACAGACACAAAAAAGCCAATTGTTAAATTGTCAGTTGTTAAACACAGCTATTGTTAAAAATGAAATTGTCCAGGCATGGTTGCTCACACTTGTAATCCTAGCACTCTGGGAGGCCAAGGCAGGCAAATTGCTTGAGCTTAGGAGTTCGAGACCAGCCTGAGCAGGAAAGAGACCCCCATCTTACTAAAAATAGATAAATTATCTGGGCATGGTGGTGGTGCCGGTTTGTAGTTACATCTACTTAGGAGGATCACTTGAGCCCAGGAGTTTGAGCTATGATGCTCCAACACTCGAGCCTGGCGCAACAGAGTGAGAATCTGTCTAAATAAATGAATATTAAATTATATAAATTTACAACTAAATTACATGGTTTTAGAAGGTGCTTATCACTTGTAGTTAACTAATTATCTATCCTCTTGGGGTTATTTACTTCTATTGGATAGAAATATGTGGGGCCCTATAAAAGTTTTGAGCACCAGATGGTGTTATGGTCCATTATTTTACTTCCAAGAAATATAGTCAACAGTGTCCTTCCTGATACACCCAGGCAAGTTTCAACTTGCTGGGCTTATCAGTGGGGGAGGGTTTCATTTGTTTTCTGTCACAGGGATTTTGTTATTTCCTGATTTCTGTATATCTCAAAACTTTCCCAATGACCCATGTATAACCACATGCTTCTGCACATCTCAGGGAGCTTTTATATAGTGATTCAGATGGAAAGAAACAGATCTGTTGATGTCCTCATGAAAAAGATGCAGTTACTTTCCTCTGCTACATTTTATAAAATCAATATTTTGATTTTGGCCTGGCTATCATGACGTGCGTGCATAGACCATAGCATTTTATTTTCTCTGGCAATTAGTTGTGTTAGGAATTTTGTCATAATCCTAGGTCGAGAGGGTACCCTCACATTCTGTTAAAAATGTTCTTAACAATGTTTCATTATATCATACCATGGAAAACATAGAATCAATTTCCTTTAGATTTTAATGAAAATAGCTTTGGAGGGTTTATTTTAATGTCTCATGGATACCATAAATTTGAAACTGATAGTGTTTGTTTTTTCTTCTTGATTGTATTAGCCACTCAGAAGCTCATAATAAAGTTGTTTTCCATGTTCAATAAGCATATAGGGCTTTATGACTTATATTTTCCATATTAAATTCAAGCCCAATTTCATCTTATTTTTCCTGCTATTATTTCCACTTTGCTCTAACTTATATATGTAGCATTTACTGTGTTGTGTGCGTTTTGTAAACCAACTAAAATGTCTTTTATTTTATTTATTATTATTATTATTTTCAGTTTTTGGCTGGGGCTGGGTTTGAACCTACCACCTCCAGTAAACGGGGCCAGTGCCCTACTCCTTTGAGCCATAGGCACCTCCCTAAAATGTCTTTTAAAATAAAAAGATTTATAGACAAACTTATGAATGGGGCATGACCTTATCATCACCCTTGAATTACTTCATCCTTCCTTAGTCCCTACCTTAGAAATTACTTGATATGTGATAGTGATCAGTAGTATTTCTTTTTTTTTTCTTTCCTTGCATTCTATTTTGTGTTGCTATAAAAGAATACTTGAGAATGGATAATTTATAAAGGAAAGATATTTATTTAGCTCACAGTTCTGCAGGCTGGGAAGCTCAAGGGCATGTCCCTGGTTTCTGGTGAAGGTTTCACTGTGTTACAATGTCATGGAGACAATAAAAGGTATAAAGAAAGAAGAGCTGAGGGATGTCCTGGCTTTATGGCAGTCCACTGTCATGGGAACTAACTAATCCCTTCCCATGAGAACTAATCCAATCTCTCGAGAGTAAGAACCCACTTACTACTGGAAGAACAGCAGCTATTCATGAGGGTCCGCTTCCCTGACTGAGCTTCTTCCACCAGGCCCAACTTCCCAACACTGCCACATCAGCTATCAAATTTCAACATAAGCTTTGTTGGGGACAAACAAACCATATCCAAACCACAGCACCAGCTTTAAATAATAGGTGAGCTTTCTAGCATCCTCCAAAAATGAACAATTAACTTTTTAAAGTATCATTTTGAACTCAGGGTTTAAATATATATTTATTTGTTATTATTTTTATCTGTGGTTGACACAAAATGTTTTGCATGTTTATGGAGTATATGCAAGTATTTGTTGCATGTATAGAATGTGTAATGATCAAGTCAGGATAATTGGGGTATGGGTTACCTTTAGTATTTATCATTTCTATGTGTCATTTCAAGCCCTCTCTTCTAGGTACTTTGAAATATACTTTTTGCCAACTTTAGTCATCCTACTGTACTATCAAATGTTGAGACTTATTTCCTCTAACTGTGTCTAACTTATTTCCTCTATCTAACTATATTACTTTGTTCCTACTAACTATTTTTTATACCCCTTTCCATCCACACACACTTCCCAGTCTTTGGTGTCTTTTATTCTATTCTCTGTCACCATGAGGTCAACTTCTTTGGTTTCCATAGAGAATATGAGCTATGTCTTTCTGTACTGTCTTATTTCACTTAACATAATGACCTCAGATTCTACCCATGTTGTTACAAATGACATGATTCTTTCTTTTTTATGGGTGAATATTATTCCATTGTGGATACATACCATATTTTCTTTAGCCATTTGTTTGTTGATAAGTTGATTCTATACCTTTACTAGTCTTTTTTTTTTTCTTTTTTACATATGACATGGGTATAGAAATATAGTATTTTTTTTTTTTATTAACTCATAGCTGTGCACATCGATATGATCACGGGGCATCATACACTAGTTTCATAAACTGTTTGACACATTTTCATCACACCGGTCTACATAGCCTTCCTGGCGTTTTTTTAGTTGTTGTGCCAAGACATTTACATTCTACATTTACTAAGTTTCACATATATCCTTGCAAG
>CAUYPK010168854.1:0-13908 GCA_963574355.1 Loris lydekkerianus
AATTCATATTTTTTTTGATCCAGCACAAACCCCTACATTGTTTTTTTATTTAATTTATAAATAAATATATATTATTTTATTTTTTTTTTTTTTTTTTTTTTTTTTTTTTTTTTTTTTGCCGGTTTTTTTATTGCTCAGACAAGCAGCCAGATACTCACCCTGACTTGGGTGGAAGGACTGCTGGGTTTGAAGATCTTTAGCTGATACAACTATCCATTGCAGAAAGAAGAAGGCAAAAAAGCAAAATTCTCTGCATTTCCTCTATTATTCCTGAAAGAAAAGGGTGGCCCTAACACTCCCTTGACAGTTGGTGCACGTTAGGGGGTGATGGAACTGGCTTTGATTACAACAGCCCTGTGACAATCTCTTACAGGCTTTCAAGGTCTAGTTTAAGTGCCAACTCCAGGCCATGATGCTCAATGGTCTTTTTCTGGGTTCATATTGCAGTTACACTTTGTACCTCAAAATCTAGCTCTTCATCATGTACTGTTGGATATTATTCCTACTCCCTCCTCTCTTTTTCCATGTATGTCTTGTCTCACCTACAAGATTGTAAGTTGCTCAAATATGTTTGCTTACAAACGCAGTGCTTAACACAGAATTGGGTATTGAATATTTGTTGGTTTGATTAACACATATGTGGGTCACAGTTCCTGCACATTGGAGCATAGTTTTAACAGTCAATATCTTATTGAATGCACAAGAGTTCGTACATTGTCACGTACAAGATTCTAGTTTTCTAAAATAGAAAAAAAGCCTCCCGTGTGCTTCTTTTTCTCTTAACTAGCCTGAAGATTTGACCCATATAATAGTAAACTATAGAAAAGGTGATGTATCTAGCACATTGGCCAAAAATGGGCAGAATCACTAAGAAACTTTCTTCTTTTGAAACCATCCTCTATTTTTACTTCAGACATAAAAATAATCATACAATTTACTCAGCCTTCACATAGATGACAATAAAATAGACCTACTTCAGTGTCTGTCTAAGCAAACTTGGGGCTCCCTTTTCAAGTAATTGTTATTTTCTATGTTTTAGATATTTTGGGTTACCTCAGAAAGGTCATTAGGGTAATCAGAACAGGACATTTAAACCAGTGATATAATAGTCATATCTAAATGATCCATTTCACATAATCACCAAAGTGTTTTATGGTCTGCACCAGGGTTCCCAAAGTGTGTCCTGTAGAATAGTAACATTCCACAAAATATTAATAATAGATGTCCCTTGAGGAAAAAATGGCTGCTTGGAGAAATGGTACATCCTCTGTTTGTCTCTTAAAGGCTCTGGGGAGTCCTGTGACAAAAATATATATTTAATTTGTTGAACTTGACATTAGCAAGCACATTTGACCTACTAAGGGAAAGAATATTTAGTGAATATGCTATGCCAGGCATTCATTAGCTTATTGAATATTTATCTAAGACTCTAAATTAGGTACTATTATCTATATTTAAAAATGAGAAATTGAGGTTACACTATATAAAAAGACTTATTCTAGATCATACAGTGACAGTCTCGTATAGCAGGTTCTTATGTTGATTCTGCCACAAATTAGTTATGTATGACCAATCTTGTCTTAATTTCCTTATTTGTGAATCACATTTAAATAATAATCCTGGTTTGAAGATAAAATGAGTTAAATTTATGAAGGCTGTCCAGAAAGTATCTAGCCACATATGTCTCTATTTTTCATATTACATCACTAGATATTTTCTAGGCAGCTTTTGTGCTACACAAGTATTATTTCTATTTTACAAAATCAAGAGGAGGAGGAAAAATAGGGTTAAAAAATAGTACTAGGAAACAACATATTCACTCAAAACATATAATGCTAAGTGTAAGACTTTTGAGAGTAAAAGCAGGAAAGCAAGCAAAAAACAGTTGTAGCTGTCCTGAGTGGTCACTGGAACACATACATTTAAGTATTTTCTGTGTTGGTATTGTGAGACTCTTTGACTAGTGGACTGATCAAGTTAGGTAGTACAGCATTAAGGCACCCAAAGGTACTGTTGTGAAATGTTAAGACTAGAAATACGTTATGACTAGACATCGCATATTTGATCCTTAATTGCAACTTTCTTTGTTTCTATGGCTTTGAGCCAGAATCTGAGATCCTTTCATTTTACTTTTGTATTATTTATTAAATAGGCACTTGTATAGAAACTACTTGTTGCTGTGCTCCACTCTGTTAATTCCACAACATAGTACTTGATTCTTAAGACTCCATTGTCTTCATCAACTTGTCAAATTCACTGTACAACGTAAACTTATTTCTACGTGGTCATTTACAAATTTAATTTTTAATGCTTTTGATGGAGATACATTTATTCCTAATCTTGGAGAGTTTTTAAAATTGTTCTACTTACAAAGTCTATACATACACAAATAACGAAATAAATAACACAATATATGTTCTGTGTATCAACCTGAAGGTGGATATGGGTTTATGATAAAAGGGAAGAGGACTGCTAATTAGACGTCTGCCTTGCCAAATTGGAAACTGATTTCTTTGTTACCCAAGTTGAACTGAATCCTGTTTTCAATCTAGAAGTAATTACCCAAGCAGCGCACAATTGAACTGAGGCAGACTTCATTTTGCATTCTGCATCCCTGAACTGTCATTAGCTGATATCATAAATATTGATATATAGTATAACACTCCAAGTTTATTAAAAGAATAATTTAGAAGTTCATAGTGGTTTTATCATCCAAGGTTCTACCATTCTCGGAAGTGTGATGAGTATTTCTCTGGTTTTCCTAGATTTTGTATTTATGAGTTGTTTATGGCTCTGACATTATTTTATGCCAGAATTCATTAACCTTTAAAAAGTTTCTGACATAGTAAGGCCTTATTGTCACCTCTCGTTTCTAGACACATAGAATGCATCCTAAGAAGAGGAAATGGAACTGATAGCATTCAGATTCACTGGAAACCGCTTTCTTGGCCACCTGGTCTCTGAGGTGTAGTGCCAGATGCACTAGCGAGGGCAGAATTGCCTGTGATATGACATTCTAGTTCCTTTGTTCCAGCCCCGAATTACAAGCTCCATTCTCTGATAACTGTGATTTCTTGAAAGGTGTATATACATCTGTTTACTGGAAGGAATAGAAGAGAAATAATGCCACTGTTGAAAGAATGGTTTCAATATATGAGAAAGGGTAATTGCCACAGAATCTGTGCATAGCCTAAATAAGTTTATATTCTGACAAAAGCATTTTTCTGTCACTAACTCCATGGGTAGATTAATGCTTCTGTCTGGGCTCTGCTCAGCAGAGCTTAGGGGACTGAATGGGATAGACAATAAAGAACAGACAAAAACCAAAAAAACCTCTTCCACTCCTATCGAAACCTTTTGCTGTTTGTGCAGCTCAAAAATTGAAGCAACTATCAGAAATACTTCTTAACCCATTAAATACTGAGCCTTCTACTGCTAAACAGTAACTTAGGAAGTCCTAGGGTGAGATTTTGATATTGATTCTGGCCTGAAATAAATGTTTGTGTCCTTGAAATAATTTGTTGATGGTTGTTTATTCATTGTTTTATATATTAAATGGGAACTCCTTTGTTCTCCTTGAAGTACTGGGTGGGTTGATTAGCCATTTTGTATACCAATATAGTACAGTGTTTCATTTGGATAAATTAATTTATAGTTTTGCATTGAAATGTAATTAAAATTGTTCCAACTAGTTTTTAGTCCCTAATCAGCCATTGCTGTTACTCTGTACAAGAATTGGATGGTAAATTTCATTAGCTTGTTTTCCTGGGCCAAAGTTAGTGTCTAATCAGTCTGTGATCCACAGAGGTACGGAACAAGCCTTTGCTTTAGCTTGCTAAGCAAAAGTTGTCCATGCCCCATTATTAATGTTACAGGGAAATAGATGCTTTTTTGCTTTGAAATTAAGTTCTTCATTTTCTTGATGATGTCTTTATGCTTGAAAATTCCTATCTTATGTACTGGAAAAGAAATAAGGCTATTTTTGTTGCAATTTAAGCCAATATTCACTTATTTTGTTCTTCCTATATAAATGTCAAGTACAATTGCAATCAATTTGTCAGTTTGTCTGTCAATCCACTTTATAAGTAAATTTCAGCATTGCAGCTTCATTCATTCATTTATTCTGTCACTCAACAAATATTTATATATGTCTATGCGGTTCAAAGTATTATGGTAAATAGCTCCCAAAGTGTTTTCTGAGGACATAGCAAGATAAAGACATATTTTTAAGTTTAAAATTTGAAGCTAGATAAGTTAAAATTTTAAAAATATCAGGTGTTTAGCAGAAGGAGGAAAAACAATTTACAGTGTATTTATTAGTAAACATAGTTCAGCATAATAGTAACTACTTGTGAAAAGAACAACAATATTTACTAAATTATTTTATTGGAAATTTAAATTCATACCTAACTAGCATAATACACACATTCTGAGGGAAGGGGATACATAACTTTGACTTAAAATATAAAATAGAAAATTATATAACCAAAAACATGTGTACCCTTGTAATATTCTGAAATTTTACAAAATCGCTTGACTGTTTCCCTTAAATAAAAGACTAATAGACTTTTCTTTTATGGTTTGTAAAATCATGTGATTCATATTGGTAAGCTTTTTTTCGTGGGAGGTCATGCTACCTCAATAAAAATAAATACTGTACAATGTTTATGTCATAGACTTCAATTTTAACATAATTAGTAAATCAAATTGAAGGAATCAAAAATCCGTGGGGCTTTGGATAGTGAGAAGTTTATTTAGAATTTGTGGTAACAGCTCTTTGCACCTTAATTGAGATTAAATGAAACATTTTATGTTACTTTACAACATCGTTTGAATTTGTAGAAATGAGGTTTGTGACTATTTCTAAATGTACAATCACAAACACAAGCATAGACGGACAAACCTAAATTAAAGAAAAGAAGACTGGATCTATTCAGAAGTCACAGAGACAACATAGTTAATGAATCTACGTCTATATCTTCCTGATCCTGATGGGTGAGAGGATTGTTCAGCAAAATACCCTAGAGTGTGAGCTGGTTTGCGTGATCCTGAAAGGGGGGAAAATACTTTCTCACCTAAACTTGTTCTCAGCCATCCATCAGGTGAAAACCACCACTCAGTCCCAGAAACGTGGTGTTCAGTAGGTAAGACGTAATAAGTAGCTTCTAATTTCAGGGTAGGATGGTGGTGGTTGGTGAAGCTGGAGGCTGGACAGCCCTGGAGGGCAAGGCTATACTCTTGTATTACACCTGAGCACACAGGCTGTTGTTTTTGTACTATTCTTGCTAACATATTTTTGCCAGTAGATTAAAGTAGGTGAAAACCCAGCCATTTTGAAGCATGTGTTCTTTTGGAGGAACTGTTTTTTCCCATCACTCTGCTACTGCTGTATTAGTTCTCTTAGAGCAGTTTCCCTCACCACAGTGATCCAAGTGTCATAAAGAATTAGAGCTGTTCTAGGTAATCAAGTATTACAGACTCTCAGGATAACAGGAAACCGTATGGTCATTTAGGCCAACACTCAACAGATGTTTGGATATCTTCTATACTATTTTTTAACAGTTCCACTTGCAGAGAATTCATTGCCTCCTGAGATGGCACTTCAGCATTTCCTCATGGTGTTCTCTTTAATACCACCCTCACGAGGTGCTTTACAAAAAGAAGTGTTCCACGTTCCAGTGAGTTTGTGAAGCAATTGTTACCATATAGGCTTTGAGTATTCCTGCATAAAATAAACGTGTTTAAATGAACCAGTAATTTCCCCAAACTGATTTGGTCATGAAAGCTCTTTCTTTAACACAGCATTCTTTAGTATTTTCCAAAGAAAATTCTTTGTGGTATTTTTTTTTTTTTCCCATATAATATGTATTTATTAAAGCAACATAAAATCTAATTGGCTTTTTGGACTTGTATCAAGCTGACCTTTGTCTCCTTGAGTCTTATTTAGCCACATCATGTTTTGCTTGGCCTGGCTTTTTGGACTTAAATATTGGTCTTCTTTTTAACATTTTCTCTCATCAGATCCAGCCCACTTCTCCAGCTTGGGTTTTCAGCTCCTGGCTCTGTCATCTTATAGTCTGAAATCTATGCTAGTCACTGATGTCATGAGCATGCCATCTACCTCTTTATTCATATCATTGATTAGAAATGATGAGTGTGACTGGACAAGGTTGGTATCATTCTAAAAACCATCACTGTTTAGTTCAGGCTGTTAATCTGCCTAATTAGTAACAAATTCTTCAGAAGAGAATCTCCCATGCCACTAGTCTTTGTAGTTTGCAAGCCTTTCCTGTTCAAGAAGCAAATCATTTTCTCCTATTTTTGATTCTCCAAATTTTTCTAAAGTTAGACTGGTAATAATCTGTTTTCTAAATATAGTGGCTCATCAACTCTTAATAATGTTGATGCCATCTCTTTTGGAGAAGTTATTTTGGTCAAAATCCTGCTTCATATCTTGCAGAAAATATTTTTGGAATGTATAACATTCATGGTGTCTTTCTATGCCTAGATAATTTCATTTATGTGGTTTCAGCTTATTTGTATTGTAATTTTCTATCTGAAGGAATACTCTCTTGAAATTGTATACAGTAATTAATGTAGTTTGCAAAATAATAGGTACATTTGTGTGTGTGGGAGGTAATGCTTTCAAAGGAAGCATTTAAGTATAATTGCTATTTGAACATTGGTTCACTTAAAAGATATATATTAATTAATTTGCATATAACTACAGATTTCGGGTGGTCTATTGTTAATTAATCTCTCTATAAAGCAAAGAATGTGTTGTCCAAACTTACTGTAGACATCCTATTTTTAAGTATATTTGTTCAGGTTTATTCCCAACTATTTATTTCCACTAAATTGAACCCCAGAAAAGTTTTTTGCTTTGTTTGCAAATTATTAGTGTAGTATTATTTGAGATTTTGATACTTTTCTATATGATAGTACCTTTAAATTTTCAGTGTTAAGGTCAACTTAGAAAAGAGCATGTCAGAAGCATAAAGAACTCAAGTTCTGAGACTGAAAAGACCCGAGTTCATGAGTGACTCCATGCCATTTTCTAGCTGAGGCACCCTGAATAAGTTATTTCATGTGTCTAAATCTTAGTTCCTCATTTGTAAAATGGAAATCAGGATGATGATGATGGATACCTACCTCATAGGATTTCTGTAAAGATTATGTGAGGACTATTCAAGTAAAATGCTTGTTGCATTGCCTTACATACATTAAGAATTGGATATGTTTAGCTGGACATTGTGGTGGGCACCTGTAGTCCCAGCTACTTGGGAGGCTAAGGCAAGAGAATTGCTTAAGCCCAAGAGTTAGAGGTTGCTGTGAGCTGTGAAGCCACAGCACCCTACCCAGGGTGACAGCTTGAGACTCTGTCTCAAAAAAAAAAAGAACTGGAGAAGTGCTTATTAAGTTCTTGAGAAAAATTGGCATGTTAAAAATCAAATTTTTATCTGCACAGGGCTCTGGCAATCAGAATAGTCATATTTCTCAAAAGTCTTCTATTTTCATGACTGTGGATTATATTACTTGACTCATACAACATGAAAGCATGTTTGAAATTCTGACCATTTCAGAAAACCTATTTCACAGTCACCATACCAATGGCACCCAGAACATAGCTCAGTCATAGTATCTTACACATTGGGCTGGAATGCATATTATAAGTACAATAGTATCTTCTATTACCCTTACATGGTCCAAGTAGTCTGTAGGGAAAACAAACAAAGAAACAAATAAACAAAACAATGGCCCTTTCCCATTGAACACTCTTCGAAATTTGTTGAGGTATACATGAACTTCTTTAATATAATTTTATTTATTTATTTATTATTTTTTTTATTTTTATTTTATTTATTTTTTTTTTTTCTCTCTAGCGGGCTTGCAGTTTTACTAGAGTATTTCATCCCTAGAAAAGGGGAAAATTCTTCCCTATCTGTTAATTACCCATAACTGACATGGCTCTGGATATTTTGTTTCCCTGTGAAAGCCAGGTGATTTGATTAAAATTCTGTCTGTATATTTTTTATTTATTTGGTAAGGCAGGTTGTATCATGGCTCTGAATGAAACATCTTTGGGTAGAGTAGACCCCTATTTAATATTAAAAAGACAATTAGGTTTAATCCAATTCTATCAGGATTTAGGGGAAAAGATCAGACAACATCAGAAATCCTTTGAAGAAACAACCTCATAGAACAAATCCAATATATAGTTTCAGACTATCAGCAGAGCCACAGGGATGCTGATGCAAATTGTTTTCTGTACAAGGAGGCCCTGGTGAGGGGACATGAGTTTGGAGTAAAATTTAGCCTGAATTCCATGTATCCTGGTCCCTTTATAGTTGTTCTGCCTGAAGGTAGCACCTTGTGGTAATTCTTCCACCCAGAGGTGCCTTGCTTTTTGTTGCACAAAGATGCTTCAAGAAGTGTACAAACTTGGCAATCAGTTTCCACTCAGCCTTTGATTCTGCTCCCATGTGCCTTCTAACTGTAACTCAAGGGGACGAGGACCCTTTAACAGAATTTGGCCTATTTTGGGAGCTGAGAATAGATAGCACGGTCCCTCCCAGAACAATGTTCTTAATTCCACAATATTTCTAGAAATGATACAAGGATTAACCTTAGTAGTATAATAAAAAGAACTGGGACTTTGTAGATAGAAAGCCTGGAATTTTAATCCTAATTTCAACATTTACTATCTTTGTGACCTTGGGCAAGTTAATGGAAACTGTGAGATGTATAAATAAATCAGATTGATTTTCTATAACATTTTAAATGGCCATATATACGCTGTAAACGTTATTAAATTTCAATGAAATTTGGTACATGGATAGAAAGAAATGAATGATTAATGAGACAAAGAAATGACTCTCTTCGCTCTTTTAAAGCAAAATGGTCTTTCTACCTACAATATTTACCTTAGGTAAAATTCACCTCTGGTACACATTGACTGATAGAATTTATGTGTGATTCTTTACAATTGTGTGAATTCAGGAATTCAGAAAACCATTTCCTAGATAATGACTACATCTGGGCCTTAGAAGAAGTAACTCCTTGTGCTATAATCTGGCCATTGGGATTTGAGTTGCAGAGGGCCAATGCCCCACACAGCTACATTTTGAATATTTTAAGAATTGAAAGCAACAGAGCAGATGACAGAAAACAGCTAATGCTATGTCCACTGTACTAATCTTACAAGTCCATTTTAGAAATTGATAGGTGGGCTATAAGAATCCTATTCTGTCAACATTTTTTTCTTTACTTTCCCAAGTAGAAATAGTTCTGTGAAGAACAGCCCACTAAATATAGAATATACTTATCAGCAATAATATTCTGAGGTTGGTATTCACATAGGAATGAGAAAAGCTACTGAAGGTTCTAAGTAGCTTTTGTTGTTAGAGTATGCAGTGCATTAATAAATTGTGCAATGGTTAAGGCATAAGTTATTCACCAAAAATCCTAAAAGTAATGTAAACATAAATAACTACAAAAGCAGACTCCAGTAATATCCTTATAATTCTCAATATTAATAGTTCCAGGATTATGGGAAGAAGCTATCTAGAAAATGATTTCCTTTCATTGCATGTACTTTTACTAAATAATATTGAATCACAGAGAATGTCATGTGTTGTTCCATGGACATATTTAATTCTGTTACATGTTCATTTCTTTCGTGTTTTTTTTTTGTTTGTTTGTTTGTTTGTTTGTTTTTTGGTATGACATGTGTCAGAACCTACATTCATTTATGATTTCCCTGGTTCAGAAATTCCTACTTCTCTGGAGCACTTTATACCCATGTTAGACCATAGAATTAACCTTCAACTCAAAATTATTTTCTCTTATTATCTACATTTTTTGATATCACATCGGCTGTTTGATTTTACTTCCCTAAAAAGTGTTGTGTCCCTTTAATGTGTCTTTGGGTTTTGGATATTGTTGTTTTCATTGATGATATTTTTTTGAGTAATGTGAGATTACTTATACAACTTTTTTGGGCTAGTATAAAGTCTACAAAAAATTAATTGAAAAGGAATGTCAAGAGGAATCATAATTTTATAATGCAAAAAATACTCAGTCAAGTTTAACATGACTTTCTCCTTCCTTTTCTTGATTGAATAGCTTCCTTTTGTTCAGATCCTTAAACTGACAAACTAGTTAGGCAGAGAATATATTTGGTAGATTGCTTGAGTTGTCACATTCCAGAAAGCTCTGATTTGATGTGTGCTTTGGTTAAAAGAAATATATATACAAAGGAGGGGTATAATTCCAGCAGTCAGTAGAGATAATTGGATTTTTTTTCTACTTTTCAAAAGGTACCTTTCTATTCAAAACATTGCATTGGCAGATAGTGGTGTAAATTTTATCCCAAACTAAATAAAACCAAAAAGTTTTAGCTAATTGTTCCTGATCACCAGAAAATAATTCATTCTCCCCTTTAAAATTGTAATTTTTGGTTTAAATTATAGCTCCACATTAGATATAAAGGAAACATTTTCTCTTCCATTTTATTTTACTGTAAATGATGGGTTTTCCAGATGATAGATTTGGATCTTATAAACTTATATTGTGAATGCACAAGTGGCCCTTCTAACTCCTAAATTACTTTCTTAGTTTTTTGTCTGCTTGAGGGCAGTTCTGGCCACCTGTCCTTACAGCCCCTCATGGATTAATTCTACTGACTTTCTAGTGTTGTTTCCTTAATACACTCAGTCTACCTAGTCTCCTATTAGCTGTGTGTCCAAACTGAGCTAAACCCTTAGTTGTTTTTGTTTGTTTGTTTGTTTGTTTTTTGAGACAGAGTCTCGCCCTGTCACCCTGGATGGAGTACCGTGGTGTCACACCTCACAGTAACCTCAAACTCCTGGGTTTGAGCAATCGTCTTGCCTCAGACTCCAGAGTAAGGTGGGACTACAGGTGCCTGCCACAATGCCCCACTAGTTTTTTCTATTTTTAGTAAAGATGGGGTCTTACTCTTGTTCAGGCTGGTCTCGAACTCCTGAGCTCAAGGAATCTGTCCTCCTTGGCCTCCCACAGTGAGCATTTCTTTAATGAGACAACCTTTTATTTCTCCACAGTCAGCTTTTTTTTTACCATTCCACTCAACATCTATCTCAAGCTGTATCTTCCTCCTTCACATTATGCCTCCTAATGTCACTAATTAAATAAATAAATGTCATCAAGCATGAGCTTCCTCAACTTTCCTAATCTCCATCTTCAAAATGTCACCAATCTTTTTTCCTCTTTTCCTCTTCTTTCCAAATAACAAGGCTATTTTGGCAATATATTTTCATCTGTTCTGTTTTCTTCCTCCTTTCTTGTTCTAGGTTCCCTACCTCAAGCTGTCATCACTGCTGTCTTCTATCAGTGTTTTCAGACTTGTCCCCTAACCTGTCAATCCATTCTTTATGAAATAGCTAAGACAGTTCACCCATCTAACTATATCACTCCTCTACTTCCAACGCTTCATTGCCTACACACACACACACGCGCGCACACACACACACACACACACACACACACACATATACATACATACATACCCACCCACACCTAGATATTCTATCTGGCACTTCCTATTATCTCCTATTATTAATGTAATAAGCCAGTTATGTCTTATCTCTTCCCAGAATTACTGTCCCAAAGGGCCATGTTCACTATTCAACTGTGCTTCTGAATGTCCTTCCTTATGCTCCTCCATGGTCGAAACATCAAGGGAAGATGGTTCAACTCACTCCTTCCTCAACTGCCACCATCTTCAATCTGCTCCCACTTGGCTTTATTTCGTACAGTATGCCCAATATTTCTCTTGAGTTCTACTTCAAAGGCTTTAGATACAGCCTTGAATTCAGAGACATGGAATTCCTTAAAATGAGGCTTTAAACCAAATGTGTTGAAATACTGCACCGTTATTCATTTACTTGCAAATTCACCAATTAGGTTATGAGTGCCTGCTGTGTGCCAAACTATACTATACTCAGAAACTTTTTTTCTGCCCCCAGGGAATGATATGTTCTCATATATCAGCTGGAATGATACATTTTTGTGCTTTTTATATTTTTAGAAGTTTTTTGGTGTTTATTTATTAGCTGTGCATAAGGATGAATACAGTTAGGTGTTCCTAATCACTAACTTGAAATCTAGCAATCTTAAAATTATCTGGTTGTAGGTAACTCCAGGAAATTTTCACAAAATGGTATCTAACAAAATAATTGACTTTACCAATAAGTTTGGGAAAACCATAACAAAGGAATACTTAATTGTGAAAATGACCCTGAAAATTTATGAACCTTTTCTGAAGACCTTTATTAAGAGACACCCTAGTTGATGTTCTTCAGGTCCTTTGAGCTCTAAGATCTTATAGTCAGAATCTGTGCTTGATATCACAAATTCTAAGACAAACCTTTATTTCGCTTTCTGATCCCTTTTTTAGCTTCTCCTTTGGGAAAGTGAACTAAAGCAAGTGGTCTTTGGGCTAATTTAGAATACAGTGAGTCTTTTTTATCACTGGTAATGGGGGACATTAAGATTTTAATGTACATAGGTATTTTAGAAGCTATGATTTGACTTGAGAAATCACATTTCCTATTGTATTGTAATTATGATATTGACTTTTAGATAAAGCTAATTGAATGTTAGGAAAGGTTTGTCTGATATTTTTGTTTACTCACTTTCCATCAACAGATCAATTTTCTCTTTTCTTAACTGTAACCCCTTAATTTTTTCGACCTTTTTGCTATCTTTTCAAAATTAATAGGCCTTATATATAGATCAGTTTCAGATTTGCAGAAAATTTAAGCAGATAGTACAAAGATTTGCCATATCCCTTGTGCAGAGTTCCCCCTATTACTAACATCTTGCATTATTATGGCATATTTGTCACAATGAAGGAATGAATATTGATATATTATTATTAAAATTTATGGTTTATTTAGATTTCCTTAGTTTTTACCTAATGTTCATTTTCTGTTACAGGATCCTTTCTGGAATACCATTATAGTTACTTGTCAGGTCTCTTTAGGTTCTTCTTGATTGTGACAGTATCTCAAACTTTCTTGTTTTTGGTGACTTTGGAAGTTTTGAGGAATAGTGATCAAGCATTCTCTAAAATGTCCCTCTGTTGAAATTTGTCTTATGTTTTCCTTATGATTAAACTGAGAGGTAGATTTTGTGGAGAAAGACCACAGAGGTGTATAAAATGCCATTTATTTCCTATCATATCAGGGGTAGAAATTATCAACATGACACTTATCACTGATATTGGCCTTGGATCACTTGGCTGAGGTAGTGTTTGGCTTATTTTTCCACTATAAAGTTATAGCCTTTCCCACTATATTTCTGTACTGTACTGTTTGGAATGAAATCTTTATGTGCAGCCTACACTTAATGAGATGAGAGTTAGATTTACTTCCTTGAAGGAAGAGTGTCTACATACATTATTTGGACTACTTCACAGGATATCTGCCTCTTCCTCTCCATTCATTTATTTATTCAATCATTTGTTCATATAAATATGGACTTATGCTTATTTATTTTCTATCTTCAGTTATAATTTAATAATAATTAATTAATTTTGTTGCTTAGATTGCTCCAGCTTTGGCCATTGGGAGATCTTTCATTTGATTTTCCTCGCCCTTAGACATGCCTCCATTAATGTGGGGTTTCGAGGTTTTATTTGAACATCTACTTACTTTCTATTACAATAGAATATACTAGACTAATTTTCCATTTTTACCTCTTTGCTTTTTTTTTTTATTATGTCACATATACATAGATCATGAATACATTTATGCCTTTGTGGGATTCAATGTGTTGATTATTTGTACAAATTGGAGTGCTTACATCCTACTAATTAACATAGCTTTTACCTCATTTACTTAATCACAGTGTTAAGACATTTGTGTT
>CAUYPK010168857.1:0-20767 GCA_963574355.1 Loris lydekkerianus
GGATGGAGCTGGAACATATTCTTCTTAGCAAAGTATCTCAGGAATGGAAGAAAAAGTATCTAATGTACTCAGCCCTACTATGAAGCTAAATTATAGCTTTCACATGAAGGCTATAACCCAACTATAGCACAAGACTATGAGGAAAGAGCTAAGGAAGGGGAAGGGAGAGGGGAGGTTAAGGTGGAGGTAGGGTAATGGGTGGGGCCTCACCTATGGTGCACCTTAGAATGGGTACAGGTCAAACTTACTAAAGGCAGAATACAAATGTCTACATACAATAACTAAGAAAATGCCATGAAGGCTACGTTGGACAGTTTGATGAGAATATTTCAGATTGTATATGAAACCAGTACATTGTACCCCTTGATTGCACTAATGTACACAGCTATGATTTACCAATTAAAAAAAAAAAAAAAAAAAAAAAAAAACTGGCTAAAAAAAAAAAAAAAATGGAAGGGACTAATTACGTTACAAAGGAATCCAGTACTAAATTCTATAAATGATACCATAGTTTATTAAACCCAAATTTCATGTATAAAACTTTAGTTTGCCAAAAATTTTTAGGGTATTTTAGAATATTTCTATGGGATTTTTTAAAAGTAATCTGGAAAAGAGGGGTCCCCATTCTTATAAGGAAAGTTAATTCTGAAAGCTAAATAAAATCACATTCATTTCTTCTTCCAGGCAAGGCCTCTCTGAGCTCTTCATATGCTAATGTGCACTGTAATCACCAAGAGGGGAATTATAGTGTTTCCCAAAGGTATTTGACCACAGAACTCTTTTTACATAGAGCATCTCTGGAACCAACATCCTGCCTAGGCAATATACACAGGAAATGCTGTTTCACTTCAAAAGGAAATAAAGAAATAAAGCAAGTTTATAAGAACACTGAAGGGAAGCCTAACAAATTAGACATAAAAGAAAGAAAACAAAAGTGAAGACAGCAGATTACTTGCACTTTGCTGTGCAATCTTCTTTTATAGCTCCTTGCTGTCTTGGTGATAACTGTTGGTCCTCAGCCACCACTGAGGAGGCTTGTGCACGAGGAAGGCGTTCGTTTACAGTGAGTTCCTACAGGGTACATTTTTAGAAGTAGCACCCCATCTGTTTGAAAACTTCGAAGAATATTTATTTGCTGGATTCCTTACTAGATGATTTCTACAAAAACTGGGAAGCATTTTACAACTGTGTGTAACTCACAAGATAATAATGGACACAGGGGTTTCTTTCTTCAAGAAATCGATGGGTACTGTAATGTCTGTTGAGTGGTCACCAGCCCCCATCAAGCATTTATTATTTAGAATCCCTAAGACGGCAAATAGGACATTCCAAGAAAAATGTGTTTTCATTTCTTTTATCTCTGACAGCAAATATATATATAAGTTGTTAACAGTAGATTCTACTAGGTTTAAGGAATGGAAGAGACAAGGGTAAAATGTGAGTTTACAAGGTAGTGAGTAAAATATGAGATGTAAATGGTTGTAAAACTATTATGAGAGAATGACTGGCATAGATAATAAATATTATAAGACATTATAAAAACAGGAAAATCCCTGAAGCCAGAAGCCACTGAGGATAGACTCTTAAAAGAAGTAAGACATCCTAGGCTAGGTGCCAAAGGAAGGATGATGATAACTCAACCAGAAGGGAGGAGATAGAGGTACTCCAGCGTGTTAGAAGGACACACACAAAAGAAACAGCCAGGAAGGAGCACAGATGCCCTCCAGACGAACAGTCTTTGACTCAGGCCTGAAAACTAAGCCCACACCCTCCCCTGTGAGTGTTTGTAAAGAAAATGACAAGATGACTTCTGGATCAGGAGCCACTGCAGGGCATCCTGGAGTGACAGGCAGCACTCTGATGGCAGAGTAGCAGCACCTCGGGTAGCCTGGTTCTGGAGTATGGTGTCGGGGTCATCGTGAGAGCTCAGCCCAGAATCTGCGTTGTCACCCCTGCCATTGAATCTGTGAGGTATCTATACCACTGACTAAGACCTCATGTGCTTAAACAAGCTATTGAGGATTCTAAAGTCTGAATCTAAAGCTTTGTCTGACACAGATTAGCTTGTGGCCCCATGTGGAAAGTGAGACAACATGAATTCAAGAATTTGTTTGGTATAAAGAATCCAAGCACATGTGGAGCCTGCATACTCCCCTATGGGCCATGGAAAAGTGTTTCAAGAAGAGTTTCTGATTCTAAGGCTATATATATAGCAGGCCTTCAAATTCACTAAGGAGAATTCACTCAATCCTCACTGCAAGAGAACATTTCTGATGAAAATTTCAGAGCTTGAGGGTAAGTGCTTATTCCTTAAGAGAATATGTTTAAAAGCTAACTAAATAATCGGTTCAAATCTTTCCCCCAAATCCTTTACTAATCTCTTTAAAGAGTTTTGTTTAGATCAAGTATTTCCACTCTAGCTATGGGACGGGATCTTATGGAAGTCTAGGACACACCCATGAGCATGTTTCTAAGTAACATTCCTTGCCAATATATAGAATATGTGCTGAAAATTTTCCAAGTCATCAAATCCCCCCAATGAATTATGGGGAAATGTGGCAGAAGCCTGGAGAAGACAGATTGTGAATCCTGTGTAGACACAGATACTTCACAAATGAGTTGCCAATTTTAAAAGGGGTATGAAATATCAAGGAAAAGTCTCAAATCTACTGAAAGGGAAATGACGCAGACTTATGAGATATTATTTGCATCCTACTAAAAGCAGTTGTAAAAAGAAACAATATAGAGACACTCTCTAGCTTACAGATATATCAGTCAAGAGACACATATGGTCAGATCAAAAAAAAAAAAAAGTTTAAAAAGTCCACTGCTGTGGATACTAAATAAATATTAATATATGCCAATGCCTTAGCTTCCACGAGTACTGGAGGACAATTCTGTCCCCAAGGACTATGCCAGAGAAGGAAATACTGATGGCTAGCTCCGCCTGAGTCTTTCAGTAATAAATCTTAGAGACAATACCAGCCAGATGAGTCCAACTCGAAATTCTACACCAGAGGGCCTGGGAAAGGTTGTACACAGACGACAGTCCTGAGTTATGCTTACTCTATTTGCTCCCTGGCTTTTAGACTTACATGTATTTACAGTTTATAATTCTGATGTTAAAATGCCCTTCAGTAATCTGATGTGGAAAGAAAATCAGCTTGTTTGCCTTCCACACAAGCATCCATCTCATTAGACCTCAGGGTAATTTGTAAATAATTTAACAAGCACATGGTAATTTTCCAGTTCCTCTTTGATCTTTAGGAGATGCGAGATCTGTAAGAAGTGCATGGTTCTTTGCTGCTGCTGCATATCATTTAATTATATTAAGCGGTTTCATTAAAATTGAGAAAAATAATTTAGAAATATTTAAGTTCTTCCAGTTATTAAAGCTGGAACAAGAGGCTCATCGTGTCTTACATCGAAAGCTGGCCTTCCTGTCAAGCTCCGTGAATTTCCAGTACAACCTGCATTGATCCCCCACTGCAGGGACAGATGGGAAATACCATCTTGAATGACTGTTTGTTTGGGGGTTGCTACTATGCAGATATGACTTAGTTCAACCAGAGAAATGCAAAGAAGGAGCAGGTTAATGTGAACTAGTAGCCAGGATGTTAGGTTAAACATCAGAAGACTCAGATTCCAGCTCCCATTCAGGCAGTAATGTACCACATCATCTGCAGGTGCACACGCACTGATACACACACATGAAGTTTACCTACCTGGAAAAATTAGGGGAATTTAACCAACTGAATTCAAAATTCTCTTCCAGGCTAATGATTCTTAAACACCTTCAGAAAAATTTTATGAGAAAAAAAGAGCTCTTTTACCATACTATAACATATTAAAGTATATATTATATAATATATAGCATATATTATATGTAACATGATACATAGTACATATGTTAATATATTAATGTACAATCCTACCACAAAAAAATACCTCCTTATACAAGCACATATTTATGTTCATCAATAGTGAATAGTAGGTTCCACCAGCCCATGACTTCATTTCTAAGCCCTGAGAACTTGCAACATAACGGGGCTGACTCTGGGCCTTCGCATAAAGGAACATTAATGTTTCAATTCACACACACACACACACACACACACACACATATGCATACACGCACATCCCTCCCTAAGTCCTCTGTGAGCCATGACTGACTGAATACTCAGCTCTATGCCTGAGCTTAGAAACATAAAAAATTCACCTCCTGCATTCACAATAACATCCTGAATCAACACAAAGCCAGAGATTGATTGTGAATCTCCCAGAAGCCACTGTAAGTGCATTTTGTTTAAGAATTTGGTTACAGAGATCAGGCAGCAAATAGTATTGTTTCCCATTTAACCCCCTGTCATTCATCTCCCACAACATGCTATTTGTTTTCAGCTGATTAAGGAAGAGAATATTAATGGTGTCACCCAAGTTATCATTACCAGGATGTAAAATTTACGTCACAGTGCTGTGGGGAAGAATGCCATTAGCAATCGATTATAAAAGGCCACTGAAAAGCCGCCTTCCAAAGTGAATCAGACAAGGTTCAATAAAAGCATTTCTCATTTTTCTCTCATTCCTAAAAACAAAGACTTCACTACCTCCCCCCTTCTCCCCCCCAAAAAGCCGACCTCAACAGAATAAGAGAGAGCTTAAGACTATCTGTGTTACTTTTCTCTCTACTGGTAAGAAACTGAATTCTGATATGAACTACCTTTTCTTAATCTCATAAAGCTGCTAAAAAAGGCTTTTAAAGACATGGATGGGGTGTAAGAACAGATCTCCAGGACGCTGCTGGAGTTGGTGAACTTCGAACACCAGCCACAATAGTGGTTAGGCTCTCCACAAACAGATTTAATACAACAAATATTTACTGAGCACTGAGCAAGTGCCAACCCTAGTCAGTCCCTAGGAAATGCAAATGTGCTAGGAAGGAGAGAGATGTAACCGGATATTACTCTGTGGAGCGGGCAACAATGAAGATGTGGACCAGCACAGAGGGGTAAACAAGGATGTCCTTCAGAGAAGTCTGCGGAGACTTTCTAGTGCTGACCACAGATCAGAGGGGTTTTGAGAGATGAACGGGCTTAGGGGTTTGTCAGGAAGGCATAGACACCCCCCAAAAATGATACCAAACGTGTATTAAAATTTTACCAAAATGTCTTTACTCAGAACCTCACTATGCATGAACTGCCCAAGGCAGTGATAGAAGGTTACCTCAAAGTAAATTTTCATTCAATGTCTAAGCAAAAACAACAGAAACTGCATTTTTACTAACTCTTGGTAACAACCAGAGCAGAAGTAGACCCCAAGCTATTGACTCTTGTAATTGTTCTTATTTGCATCACAGTTTGTTATCACTTTACTCCTCTGGCCTCTTTTTTAAAGAAGCATGCTTAACCACTGAGGCGGTTCTGTAATTTTGTTATAATTACATAATTTATGTATAACTAGATAATTGGCATGGAGGATGCACTAACATCTCAGGGCTATACTCCCCTCCAGCCTCAGGAGGATACAGGGGCACAGGAAAGAATGACAAAAATATGAGTATTTGAAGGTCCCCTTAAAACACCTCACTGTGCATTTTGTCCTAAGCTAATACATAGATCACAGTTTTAGCCAATCCACTGATTTAGCCATCCTTAAATGCAAGAGTCAAGGTGCCACACAGACCCAAGTAGAAATTATCAACAATGAAACCCCCAAATGCTTAAAACCACGGAGTGGGACCTAGAGGATCACAAAAGATAAACGAGTAGTGAAGCCAAAACAGAATGTCTACAATTTAGAAAGAAGGACCCCTGTTCTTTAAAAAAATCAGATGACAATACATCCACTTTCTGATATTTAAATTATTCTCCTCACTTCATCTCACACTTAAAATTCACTTTCTCCACAAAGATCTCCCTGGCTAGTCACAAGTTTGCCCACTCACTGGTGAGGTTCTTTTTTTTCTTTTTGAGACAAAGTCTCAAGCTGTCGCCCTCGGTAGAGTGCTGTGGCATCACAGCTCACAGCAACCTCCAACTCTTGGGCTTAAGCGATTCTCTTGCCTCAGCTTCCCAAGAAGCTGGGTCACCAGGCACCCATCACAATGCTGGGCTATTTTTTGTTGTTGTTGTAGTTGTCATTGTTGTTGGCGGCCCTGGGCTGGATTCAAACCCACCAGCTCCAGTGTATGTGGCTGGCACCCTAGCCACTTGAGCTACAGGCGCCGAGCCAACTGGTGAGGTTCTTAAGGGCAGGGACCTTGCCTCATTCAACAATAAATCTTCCCCAGTCCCAGATCTAATTCTGGACCATCAGCACCACCTCATTAAATGTTTGACTGATTGATGAAAGAGAATGAATGAGAAATGACTTTAGACACTGTCCGTGTCATACAGTGAATAAAACACCACAAGGAAAAAGGGGGAAAGAAATTAAGTAGGCTACCAGAGGCTGAGTAGATTGTCCAGTCTTAGAATAGCTCCCATTTCTGCCACAGCTGGAGCTCAGCCCCATGGGGATGGAGGCAGTGTGTGTGTGGGGGGGGCAGGGAGGGGCGGGGGGGGAGGGTGGGGGGGGTGAGGGGCGTTTAAAATGACAGGAGGGAAAGGAGAAAACTCTGCTCTAGTCTCTACTCATCTCAATAATCCTCTCAAGTGGCCCTGCAGTGACCCATGGCAAAAACCTGAAGGCTCCCACATTACATAAAAAGAATTAGAAAGAAGGAAGAGTTCCAATTGCTGCAGTACGGGGCTTTGGAATCATACCTTGGGTCCACTTAAGAGATGGGCATTGAGGACAATATAATATAAGCTCATTGTGAAACTCAGCAAAACCACCTGGACGGTCTAGCAGTTAATGAGGCCACTTCTCTGTCTCAGACATCGTTTCACTGGTCCTATACACGACCATACTGAACTCAACACTTCTACCGTTATTTTTTTTTTTAATTCAACCTTAGATAGCAGTAGAAAAATGATGTTTAATAGCTATTATTACATTATCTTCAGGGCAGACAATTTGCTAAACAAAATCTCAATCAATGTGGCCATCAGATACAATCCACAGAGAAATGAGGGCCCCTGACTTAACATTCAGACTCCCAGGTCAGACACTAAGTCAACCAAGTCACAGAGATTTCAAAGACAAGTTGCATTTCATTCCAATTCCATCCCTTTTTTTTTTTTTTTTGGATACATGGTCTCCATGTGTCACCCAGGCTGGAGTGCAATGCAACCTCAAACTCCTGGGCTCAAGCAGTCCTCCTGCCTCAGCCTCCTGAGTGTCTGTGACTACGGAAGCCAGCACCACTCCGGGTTAGTCTTTCTATTCTTTGGGGAGATAGGGTTTCGCTCTTGCTCAGGCTGGTCTCAAACTCCCAGTCTTAAGTGATCCTCTGACCTCAGCCTCCTAGAATGTTAGGATTACAGGCTTGTGTGAGTTACCACACCTGGCGCCAGTTCTAATAAATATAATTTGTTTTCTGCCCACATGAATTTAAATTCCCCCAATTCTAAGACATACTAATGCCCAGGCCTTCAATTATGTTCTACCACCTTGCCTTTTATCTCCTAATTTCACGTCTCTCCACAGTCATTACAGGACCTTCCCTGTGGCCTGCTCATCCCAGAAGCAGAACAGACTGCAAATCTGTCAGAGGCACTGGACCATTAGAGACAGTGTCCACCCGAGGAGGACACCCCTGGGGAAGGTTGCAATGGGAAAACAAACAGGCCTTTTTCTAACTTCCTTTTGCGGTCATACATTCCTTAATAGAGTTAACTTTTAATCTATTTGGCACGAAAAAAGATTTGGAGAATGTAGAAGACTTAGATACTAGAAAAATAGAATCCTTTCATAAAAAAAACAAAAAAGCTTTAACGAGCTTTCTATAATTTGCAGTCTGATGAACTGATTAAACAGCTTGTGAAAGATCCAGTTTATTAGTCTCCACCCCTCCCCACTCTCCCCCCCTACACACACACACACATAATTCCTTGTCGTTGCCAGTAGCAGCCATTTGGAAAGGGAGCAGTACAAAGTGGAAATGTATGGAAATATTCCAAATATTTTATTTCAGCAGATCTCAAAGTATGTTCTGGGCCCGTCATTTCATGAGATGGTTCACTTTTTAAAAAGGTTTCAATGATCAAATGACTTTGACAACCACCACAAGGATATTTCACCCTTGAATACACAACAAATACCAGTTGACTAAAGTCTCCGTGAAATTCTGCAGTTGTATTCCTGTTTTTTAAGGAGTTTGTTTATTGAACCCTGAATCACCACCCATAGGTTCCCTTTGTCTGTGTAATACCTAAAACACTTCAGGAAATACAGTTATATCCAATCTGCATCCTCTTAGCTACCTCAATTACAGCATTTGAGTACAGGAACTTGAAACAAAAAGAAAACTTAGTAATTGGTAGGCTTTTCCACTTAGGATAATTAAAAGGGGTAGGTTGCAATAAAATTGAGTCATGATCAAAAAAAGATCATAAATGTCATTTGAGACAATACAGAGATGGTGCTTGCTAGGTGTCCTTACCCTCCAGACTCCTCTCTGTCAGGGACCTGAGGGCACCCAGCGGGCTGAAGAAACTCCCATGGCAAACACTCATGCCCGGCCTGAGTAATGAATCCTCCTCGGGGGACAGCACATGTCAGCACACTGGCCAGGGAGCACTCTGTCCCTCCCAAAGAGAGAGGCCACATGCACAGGGGCCAGCACTTCCAGGCTGTCATGAGCTGTCAGGGGTCATTTCTGGAAGATTCCTCCGAGCCAGCAAAACCACAAGCTCCAGTTAACCTTGTCTTTCCACACAAAGCCTTATTGTCTTTCCACACAAAGCCTTACAGGACAGCACAAAGGAAAAAGGAAGGTTACCCGAGAAAACCACCTCAGAGCGATCCCTTCTTAGGAAAGGGATTATGTGACACTCAGCCACAGAGTGGTATTTGGAACTCCATCTATTTCACCAGATGTAGTTGCCTGGAAAATGTATCCTACTTAAAGTGTGTTCCAGTATCATGCATTTGTAGCACCACATTCAGGACAGCAGGCGACTCTGGGGAGGGGGAGAAAGAAATGGAAAGCAGGTGTCCACAGGGGGCGTGGATGGTACTTGTCAATGGGTTTGTCCCCAAACTGGATGGAAGTTTCCAGTGCTTATTATCTATTCTTGTATACATTTGTGAAACATACAATTTAATTTTTTATTTTAAAAATGTATGCTTCACATCCTGGGTCCCCAAGGGAAAATGTCCCCTAGAACACTAAGAGGAAATCAGGACTTCTGTCATTCCCATAGGTCACCCCAGGACAATTCATGCAGAAATTAATTAATGCCCCACCAGAATATGATTTGATTAAAGCCTCTTCCCACTAGAATTTAAAACTGACAGAGCTGAGAGCGCTGAGTGAAAAGATTAAAACTACACCGTGAGGTCTGGCCCAGACAGAAGCACTTCGTGGAAGGGAGATGATAAAACTCTTGCAGCTCATCCACTGAGAAATTTCATTCATAGCTTAAGTGTTATTAATTATTTTTAAAAAGAAAAATCTCATTGGGCTATGACCATGCATAGATTTGGGAGCTTTCCTCCCCAAAGATGGCCCCACATGCACTGCATCGTGGGGATGGTGACAGTGATGGGGATGGTCACAGTGATGGTGATGGTGACAGCAGCAGCTAGCACATAAGGGCTCCACCCACCCGCCCTCCTTCCCACCGATGTCCCTCCAGGGCAGCAGGGTTGCTCCCCTTTCTTTTTTCTTGTTGCTGGGGCTTTATACACCTCACCCTGTCTGGCCACAGAGGCCGCAGAGGGAGCGGGTGCCCCAACCTTCAGCACAAATGCATGCAGTGGAGGTTTCTGCCAAGGTCTCCCCTCCACTCAGGTCCAAGATGCAGCTGTGTGCCCATCTCACCTTCCACCTCCTCAGGCTCCACCACCCATAGCTCACAGGAGGCCCCTGGCCTCAAAGCAGCCCTCCTGGTCGGGTAGCAGCACCTCCACTCAAAAGCAGCAACCTTCCAAGTGCCTGGGTAGGTTTAATGAGAAATGTGCAGAGCTTCTCCTCATAGCAGCCCCCTTTTCACCCTCTCCTGTTCCCTTCTCCCTTTCTCAGGGAGCACAGAGGTGGGACAGCAAAGCCAGTGGTTAAGAGAAGTCCTCAGGAAAATGAACACCAGTCTCTCTTCCTGCAGACATTCCCAGCTTTATAAGTGATCCCTGTAGAAGCCTCCCTTGATTTTGGAGAAGATAATCCACCAGTTCTCCCACACTCCATGACTACTAGCCTCTCTCAAAAGGCGCCAAACAAACTCTCTCTCTCTCTCTCTCTCACACACACACACACACACTCCTCCCCACCCCTTTTTTTGACCATCTCCTTGTAGCCCCAGGAGTTGGCAGGGCAGAGGGATCAACTGGGGGTGTGCTAGTGGTGGGGCCACTTTTCTGAACTGGTACTTTCCAGTAAGACCTGCAGGGAGGTTGCTGCCCCCAACTTCTAGCACCTGCACAAGCTCAGGGAGTGAGGAGGTCAAAATCTTTTATTCTCAGCTTTGTGCCCCAGCCCCAAGTCCAGGAAATCATCAAGGAGGGAATCGCACTGGCCATATTGTTACCCAGAGAAATAGGTGAGTTGTACAATCCTCTCATCCCCACCATCTTCGACTCTCCAGATAACATGGTGCTCCCCAAAATGTATTCCATGAAACAGTGGTTCCACAGGACCAGTTGATGTGCATGAAGAGATCCCAGTAGCCAAATACTGTGGAGAAATTCTGACCCTAATGTGGTTAAGTGGTTGATAATCAAATAGGCTCCTTTGTTTTGACTTCAAGACTTCTCAGAGCCATTAAGATGCTAATGTAACTTGTAAATTTCCAAGACAGGATATGAAGGGCAGCAATTCTCAAGCTTATTATTCATAGAACACCTGAATTATTCCTAAACATCTGAAGGAACAGACTTTGGGAATGGCAGATCTTACTCAATCCTGTCAATCATTTAATGCCCTGCTCAAGCCACTTTCTTCCAGGAATCTTCACAAAGTCCCTGCAGCCCTGCTTTCCCCCTGCCTCCATCCTGTCCACAGGCCCTGGTCTCCCTTGTGAGACTCTGGCTGTGATGACGCTTCCCACCAGCACAGCTAATTCATAGTATTGCTGCATAAATTGTCTTGTATCCTAAGCATACCTCATGGTGACCCAAAAACCAAGTCCAAGTCCTTTCTCCCTGTCATTTCCACAACAGAGGCTGGATAACCAAACAGCCACTTTCCTAGCCTCTCTAGAAGAACCCAGGTGACATCTGCACTACAATGAAATGCACATTAAAGTCAACAGGTGGATCAGGGGAATGTGGGAAAGTCTGCAGCCACCTCCCCATGCCCACCCCGCCTCGCTATTAACATGTACAAGTGGGAGACCGGACAAGAGGAATTTATTTAATCATTCTCAATGCTCTACAGAGTGTGTGGTATAGTACTTTACAATTACTTACATTAATGAAATGGAGAAAAATATTCTAAAATAATGGAAATGGTGAAAATCACATAAAGTTTTTCCACATATATTTTTCTTCTAACATTAGAACAAAAATGTGCATAATATTCTTGGATGGAATTCATGCTGGTTTGAATTTTTTTTTAATCAAAAGACAAGATTCATGAAAATCTAGGATGTTTACTTATCTGACTCCCTGCCATACTCTTTCCTGGAAATCTACCCATTCTGAGGATGGATTTTCTCAGATCTTTGTAGATTTTGCTTTTGTTCTTTTTAAAAAATTATTTTCTTTATAATAGTAACACACTTTCCTTCTTTTTAAATTTTTTTAAATAGTTAACTATTTTTTTTAAATAGTTAACATCTCTTAAAATTGTGATCTATTTATACCAGTCATTTTTCTACACATTTATGTGTTGTGTGTGGGTGCATAGATTTGTATATGATCTTTTGCAAAATTGTACCATTTTATACACACAGTTGTACATCCTATTTTTGTTTTATTTAAAAAATCATAAACATTTCCAATGTCATCACTTTTTCTCAGAAAATGTTTTACAGTTCCACAATCTTCCACTCTATGGACATCTCATGATTTATTTAACCATTCTCCTATTGTTTCCAAGTGGTTACTGATATAAACTGTGCTGCAAAACATCTCTCTACATTTATCTTTGTTTTTATCACCCTGTCCTTATCTGAGCCCAATGTAAAAGGGAGCGGGGATGAGGGAGAAGGAGGCAAAGAAACTGGAAAGCAAGAGACAAAGTCAGGGGAAATCCAGACAGTGGGGAGGGTCCCAGAAGCCAAGAAAGAGCAAGTTTCCAAGAGGAGAGAGTGGCCATCAGTGTCCTCACCTGCCCTTGGGTCCATAAAATGAGATCCAAGCATTGACCACTGCATTGAATAAATGGAAGGTGTTGGTGTCCTTGGTAAGAGGACACAGGCCTGACTGGAGTAGGTTAATAAAGCACAGGAGAAGAGAAATCATCTTTCAAGGAATTTTGTTATAATCAGTAGGAACTGAGGAGGGAGTAGAGCCAAGGGAAGATGTTAGACTGATGGGAAATACAAGAAGATAGAAAGGATACAGCTATCAGGTAGCCTGGCATTATGACATATTTCAAACTGTCAAAAATACCAACAAAGCACACATTCAAATTTACCACAGAACCTTCCACAGGACATGGAAAATATCCCACATGCGGGCATTCATGTCTATATACTTAGTGATAAGTATAGTGAGCATCTTACCTGAAACAAAAATCATGGTGAACAGACGTGGCCCTTAAAAAAGATCAAAAAAACAAAACCTTAGGTTGTATGTTTGAAACAGTATGTTTTTAAGCGGTCACTATAAATAAACACAAAAATGGGGACATCTAGTTAAAACCAGGGGCTAACAAATGAATAACTCACAAATTACAGTTGTAATGATCAGTTATTATCAAGTCTGAGTATTTGTTACCGTTACCAAAAATGTTCTGCTTTGATTAAGGGTAATGATGGGTGTAAATGGAATGTAAATGCTTCAATATTGGCAGGCAGGTTTGCCTGTCTCAAATTTACATGGCACAGTTCAGTCAACAAATTCACAGACTGGTACTTTATAAGCACAAAACCGTCTTACACTGGCATAATTACTGTATATACTTGAGTATAAACCGAGTTTTTTCCAGCACAAAATTTGTGCCGAATTCGGTGTTTTGGCACAAAAATCTCGGCTTATACTCGAGTATATACGGTAATTATTTTACACCACATTCTTCCTCCACAATGAGCACTTAAAATTATTACAAGTGATATGCAAATTTGTTTAATGGTAAAACCCTGATGTCACAGCATAATATTTCCAATTAAAATAAGTTTCTTTATGCAATTGAAAGGTACTATTAAATAACTCACTGTACAAATATCATGTGACCCTGACAAAAAATATTTTTTTTGTAAAAATGGTAGAGGGATGAGCAAAGTCTGGGAAGCTGATGAGACACTTACAACCCCACTTCATCAACTGTTCCTTATCAAGGACATTACCTGGTATTTTGTCATTAACCTTATTCAGGTGACAAGAATCCTATTCCCCACCTGATAAAACAACTTGGTTAACAACTTACCTTGAAGTAAGATAAAGTTCCCAAACCATCCTAATGTTAAGGATCACCAAGGAGTTCACCTCATATTCACTAAAAACAGGGGATCTGCATTTTGACAAATGTCCTGGGGATTTCCATGATAGAGAAATGCAGGGTATAATAACAGCAAGCACATCTATACAAGTTCTCTTTGATAGCAGGGAAAAAAATAATAGCTGAGGAAAGAGGAGATTTAAGAAACACTGGGTGTTTTCACTGTTTGCCACTTTAAAGCTGGTTATTATAAATGAAGACTCTTGTTCCTCCAGGGGCTGCTGTATAAGAGTTTTACAAAACTAAAAATAAACAAAACAAATCAGTGTGTTTATAAAATGTCATAGCAATGCCCAAGTTCAGTACACGCTTGAGGGAATCATGCATGCCGCTCTTTCCATTTGTATTTCAGTTCACATCCTGAAAAGATGTAAACTAAAAATGGTTACCATAACTTTTTTTTATTTATGAGCACCTGTGCCCAAAGGAACTCAATGCGAACTGGCATTGTACAAGCAAATGTTAGAAAGTAAATAGAAGTGAAAATTACTGAGAAATAGAGTATCTGATTAAATTCCAACACAGGACTAAAGCCTGGAAATAAAACATTTTTTTGTACAACCTCTTAAATTACACCTAAGTGACTTAAAAAGAAATAGTTTAAAATTCCTAAAGCATTCTAAAGTGTTTAGATTTTGTAAGTGCTAAGGATTTGGTATACATAGACATTTATGACTTACCAAATACCCACAGGGTCCTGCACATTCCTCAGCCCCCTTGTAATTGGCAGGGCATGTGTCAGGCATAGTCAAAGGGGTGTGAGCAGAAGAGACTGTGTCATTTCTGGATCTAAATGGGCTAGTGTGCAATCCCCCACTCTCTCGGTTTCTCTCTGTAGGAATCTTGGTGTTTGATGATGAAGGCACAAAATAGAAATAGCCAGGACAGCTGAGTGACAGCATGGAGGACAAGTAGTCTCAACTGAGGCCCAACTACATCTCAGTTGAGCCTTTGGGGTGTTAAGACCCTGAGACTTCAGGGTGAATTTGTTGTCACAGCGTAATCATCCTGACTAATACACCCAACTAAGTCACCTAACTTCTCTGGTTTCCAAATCAGAACTCTCCAGGAAAAAAGGCCGTTCATTCAATGGCACCACCCATGTCAAATCTACCCAGAAACTAGATAGCAGGGTACTCTCCATGCCCTTCAGCATACCTGGAAACCAAGGCAAAGAATTCTCCCCTCCTTTGTCCCGGGTGATAGAGCACACCAATAGAAAGACTGAATTTTCACATTCCTTAAACCCCCCAGGACTTACTTACAAATGTCTTAAAAAATGATATTGGACAAACTCAAATCAAGAAACATTTTTAGGTAATCATCTCAAATTCCATGATCAAAGATAATAGAACAAAAGTTTTTCAAATTTAATTTACTTCTACCTTCCCTAAAATCTCTCTCATTCTGCCAAAAGAAAGAATGAACACTTGATAAATAATTCATGTGCTCACCTACATTTGTCAACCACTAGCTACATGAGGCTATTTCAATTAATTGAAATGAGATAAAATGAAAAATATAGTTCCTCAGTAGCACTAGCCACTTCAAATGATCAAGAGACACAGGTGTCTAATGGCTACCATATTGGACAGCGCAGAAGATTTCCAACATTATGGAAAGTTTTATTGGACAATCCTGGCCTAGAATATCCTTTCAATATCTACCATCAAAGCCGCTCCTCCCCCAAATACACACATACACATATATATAATCAAAGAAAAAATGTTGTATTTACCAAGCAAAAGAGCTCTTAGATAAGACTCCCAGAAGCCTTTCCCAACTAATGTAATCAGTAGTGTTAATGGGATAAAACTGAGAAAAGCAAAGCAACACTGGAGAGAAATATCTGTGAGATAAAGAAAAGCTTTACAATAGATCTACCATATTAGTTCTTCAGACTTTTGAAATGAGACATGATGTAAAAAATGAGTATGTTACCTCTTGCATGTTCATATCCTTGTATTGGGTCTTTGGTTTTTTCACCAAGATGCAAAAATCTTACTGAAACAGGCCAAGCTGGTGAAGCTGATACTCACTGCTGTCACTGACACTGACCTGTCAGGGCATCAGAGCAAAGCTGACTTAGAAATGCCATGAGATTGTCTAAGTAAACAAAATTCTGGGTGAGGTACTGTCCAAAATGACACTAGAGAGGAAGGTGCTTTCCCCCTGAGGGCCATTCAGCTGCAAACTCATCACACTGACAGTAAGATAAAAACTCCAGCAGGGCCAGTTCTTTAAAACTGAGGAACTGTGAAGGAAATGGTGTCAAAAAGAGAACTCTCTGTGAACAAGAAACTGATAGGGGGCCTCAAAGGCTGTCACATTTCTGTCTCTTGTAAAAACATGTAACTTAATGAGTAAAAATGATGATGAAGATAAGTATTTCCTGAAACATGCGGGCCCAGAGCAGTATGCTCTTTACCAGCTTCCACTCCCTGCCTCCCCGTGCAGGGCATTTATGATGCTCAAGTGCCTTAGTTGCCTTTAAAAATTATGCTGCAGTACCGAAAATTATCCTACAAGAAGATACCACCCTTTGGTCTAAAATCCAGAACACTGACTTCACAAAATGCTGGTGAGAATATGGTGCAAAAGTCACTCTCGTTCATCACTGGTACAAATGCAAGATGGGTTGGCGGGTTCTCACAAAGCTAAACATATGACCCAGCAATAGTGTGCTCTTGGTATTTACCCAAATGAAGTGAAAACTTACACCTACATAAGGTATTTTAAACCTACACTGAATGTTCGTAGAAGCTTTATTTGTGACTGTCAAAACCTGGAAGCAACAAAGTTGTTCAATAGGTAAATGGTCACACAAACTGTGTGGTGTCTCCAAATGATGGAATATTATTCAGCAGTGAAAAGAAATGAGCCACCAAGCCACAAGAGGACACGGAGGAACCTTAAATGTATAAAGCTAAAAGAAAGAAGTCAGTCTGAAAAGGTGAGCCTGTCTATATGACATTCCAGAAACGGCAAAATTGCGGAGTCAATAAAGAGATCAAGAGTTTCCAGGGGTTAGTGGGGAGGGAAGGAGGATTAAGCAGAGCATGGCAAGAAACTATTTTGTATGATGCAGTAATTGTGGACACCTGACCTGTGCATTTGTCAAAACTCGTAGAAGTGCACAATAACAAGAGTGAAGCCTGGTGTAAACTATAAACTTTAGAACATAATGTATTTACAATAGTTCATCAATCCCAACAAATGTACCACATTAATGCAAGATGTCAATAACAGGGGAGAACAGGGCAGGGTAGAGGTGAGGGATAGAGGGAACTCTTTGTACTTTCTGCACAATTTTTCTGCATACCTAAAACCACTCCAAAAAATAAAGCCCATTAGCCTCTGATGAAGCCTATGTAAGTAGGGACATTTTAGAGTATTGATGAATGCCCATCCCTCTAATGAAAAAAATAAAATAAAAAAGTTGGGGTGGCGCCTGTGGCTCAAAGGAGTAGGGCACTGGCCGCATATATCAAAGGTGGTGGGTTCAAACCCAGCCCCAGCCAAAAACTGCAAAAAACAATAAAAATAAAAATAAAATAAAGTCTATTAATCATCGTGAATATCTATTTCCTACTCTGGCATATGCCAGACTGTCAGCCTGAATACAGTGCATGGTCATATGTGCACACAGACACCCACACAGACACACACAATGTCAATATCCAGGGTGTGACCATACTTTGAGAACCACTGGCAGACTTGTTAAAGGTACGGTCCCTCTATCTCTTATGGAGCTTTTTCTTCTCACCATCTCTAGGACTGTGATCTAAACACAGTGGAGGCCCAACGCATGTTTGCTGAATGACAGAGTCAATTAATTAGTCAATGTAATTGGCTAAAAAGGCTGCAGAATTAATCCATTCCTTGGACTCTAATTACATGTAAATATCTAGAGAGAGCAAAATACGAGCTTGGAGGTAAGGGAAAGAGTTGAAAATAGGAGTTAGCTTCCCTCTAACACTTTATAACTTATAGTTCAATGCTTTATAATCATCTGCCAGTTAGTTATCAGGCACACTATTGGGGGAGATAACAAAGAATGAACTAAAATTCCCCACCTAGAATGGTGAGCTCTATTTTAAAAATGACTTCGCACGATATATGTCGAACATAGCACATCCAAATCAAAGTTGTGGCAAACTTATCTAGTTCTTCTTATGTTTATCAAGCAATGTTAAAGACAATAAACAATTGTCTTCTGTAATTGTTTTTCTACAGATCTTCTGTGATATAATGAGAGATTGTTCCTTGAAAGCTGGACCCCAAATTACAGTACTTCTTTACAGATCACAGGAATGTGTAAACATCTGTTGGAAGGAGGAAAGATGAATGTTATAGAGATGAGATAAGACCATTTCTTATACATATGAGGTTCCTCATTAATTTTTCAGAGAGCAAAGCTACATCCTGAAATTTTTATAAACACGTAACATCCTTTCACGGGAGCATTATAATACATTCAGGCTACAGAGCTGAGCTACTAAGCCAGTGGATATACTTGTAATTTCTTAGATATAATTACCTACATTTTCCCATAGAAAAATTATACAAATACGTTGACAATTACATTATTAAAAACTATGCATTTTATTTTTTTAATGTTTTTTTACATTTCATTTTTTTTTATTTATTATTAAATCATAGCTGTGTACATTAATGCAATCATGGGGCACAATACACTGGTTTTATAGACCATTTGACATATTTTCATCACACTGGTTAACATAGCCTTCCTGGCATTTTCTTAGTTACTGTGTTGAGACATTTACATTCTACATTTAGTAAACGTCACTTGTACCCTTGTAATATACACCACAGGTGTGGTCCCACAAACTATGCATTTTAAACCAAACCATAATGTTAGACTATTATAGCAAATACCCACCCGAACACCCCTATTTGCTGACTATTGGTAACAAGGTGATTGCTGTGTAACAGGCAGCAAGGTCAATGCATCTCTTATTCATTCTGGGGAGGAATTTCTTCTTAGTGGGCTTCATTTTCATCCCTGCAGCCAGTGCCCACCTTGAGAGATGCATCCATGAACTTGGGTAGAGAGGGAAGAGGAAAACCAACTTGCAGTTAATACCCTTTCTTCTCTGTAATGAATTTGCCTCCTGCTTTCCACTGTAGCTCTAAATGAGGTACAATTTCAGTCAAGCACCAGAATTTGTTACTTGTGGAAGCAACTTCTCTCAAGTGTCTGAATCATTAATTTGTTTTATTTACCTATGTATGTGCCTCGTTCTGGGACAGATTAAACAGAAAAAAACATTAACTGCTTGTAGGTAGAGACCTGAGTTGGGTCACAAAACTGGGCAAGATCGATTGGGGAGAACATGCAAACAGCTAAGCATGGGCCACTTAGACTTCAGTTCCAAAAGGACAGCATATCCCAGTCAATAAATACCTATTGGTCCCCACTGTGTACCCAGCATCCTGCTAGAAGCTGGAAATTCAGCAGTGAGTACAGCAGAGAAGGTGCCCACCCCTGATGTAGCCTCTATAGGTGGATTCCTGCATCAGAGGTGAAGTTGCTATGCCAGGTGCCTGGCAAACCTGGAATCTAGTTTGGAGAAGAGAGATTTGATATCTGAGACTTGATATCTGCCTCTAAATATCTGAATAACCATATTTTATTTTACAAAACAGAGAGACATGTGGTGTAGCTATTGATCATAAATGGGTACACTGGGTGAAAGTCAGAAGGAAACTAATGTGGGCCCAAGAGAAGGAAGAAGATTTTAATTAACAGGCCTGCCAAAGAATGGAAGAGATCACGGTGTTCCAGAAGAGGTGGCAAATACATCAGGTACAGTACCAGAAAGTTGGCTGTGGTGGGGAGAAGTGGATACACAGGGACAGTGAGGGTGGCCTCCAATTTTATGATACAGGAGACTTCAAATCAAATCATAGAAATGTCTTCCACATCTCTTGTAATTTTAACTTTCATGAGATACTTTAATGATCATATAATGATATAATAGGCCATCACGTCCTTGGTTCCCTACCACTCCAAGTCAGGCAGAAATACTAAACATTGATTTCTGATGGTTGTGCTGAGTTCTGGGACACCAAGTGTCTTCAAAATACCAAATGCTTCTTTGAAAAACAAGGAACTCATGTCCTGAAATAAAAGCACACCATAGTAATTACCAAAGCAAACCATTCATGAGGCCAGGTCTGCAACTGCTACTGGCTGTCAGGATAGACAGGATTTCTAAATGGTCTCCTAATGATGTCCTGCCCCAAGCCTGAGAAGCTGTAAGTGAGATGGCACTGCCATGATTATGCTGTTACATGGCACAGTTATCACACTATGTTCTATGGCAAAACTGTCAGACCAGGAGATTAGCCTGGATTATCTAGGTGGCACAAATACAAAACAGCCCGTGAAAGCAGAGAGTATTCCCCAGTTGATGGCAGAAGAGAGATTCAAACCTGCTGGCTTGAAGGTGGAAGGGCCACATAATAAGGAATGTGTTGACCTCTAGAAGCTAAAAGCGAATCCTGGCCAGCAGCCAGCAAGAAAGTAGAGACTTTGATAGGCTCTCACTGGATAAAAGATTTAAACTTAAGACATGAAACTATAAAAATACTTGAAGAAAGTGCAGGGAAAACTCTTGAAGGAATCAGCCTGGGTGAATATTTTACGAGGAGGACTCCCCAGGCAATTGAAGCAGTATCCAAAACACACTACTGGGACCTGATCAAACTAAAAAGCTTCTGCACAGCCAAGAACATAGTGAGTAAAGCAAGCAGACAGCCCTCAGAATGGGAAAAAATATTTGCAGGTTATACCCCTGATAACGGTCTAATAACCAGAATCCACAGAGAACTCAAATTTATTAGCAAGAAAAAAACACATGACCCCATTTCAGGATGGGCAAGGGACTTCAAGAGAAACTTCTCTAAAGAAGACAGACGCAAAATCTACAAACACATGAAAAAAAGCTCATCATCCTTAATCATCAGAGAAATGCAAATTAAAACTACTTTGAGATATCACCTAACCCCAGTAAGAGTAGCCCACATAACAAAATC
>CAUYPK010168860.1:0-20868 GCA_963574355.1 Loris lydekkerianus
CCACACCACCTGCCGCCACACCCCGTGGTGCTCCCCCCCCCCCCCGCCAGTTTTTTGGTCTCCCCGCGGGCGTTTGTAGCGTTTCAGGGGGGGGGGGGGGGGGGGGGGGGCAGACCCATCTTTGTGGACTGAATGAGCGAAGGTTCCAGGTGACATGGATTTGGAGCCCGGGCTGGACAGTCGGAAGAGCTCTAGACCCAGGCCAGGGGCTGAGCAGCCTGCGCCAGGCCTGAGCAGTGAGACCTGGCCTTTTCCGGAGCCAGACATCTGGACATACCTGACCCACGCCGTGGGGCCAGCCAAGGGAGAGAAGGGTGTAGTGGGGGTGACACAGAGATGCCAGTCCCAGCCTCACTAACCCTTTCCCTTTTCCAGAGGCCACTGGGCCTCCACACCTGGACCAAGTTTTCGATGCTTCCAACAGGAACTAGCAGTGACATTCACCTCCCCTCTCTAACTCCTGGAAACGCCCTCCCAACTCCCTAAATGTTTCCTAAAGTGACAGTTTGCCATTTGATAAACAAATAAAGGATAGTGTGCAAATAAATGGAAGAGGGCTGGGGAGTTCTCCCCAGAACCTGCCCAGTAGTGTTTGGCTTGTGGGAAAATGATTTCCTCCGCTCTGTTTTCTAAGAGAGGGGTATCATGGCAAAATGGGATGGGGCTCAGGGAGATGGGCAGTGCCATGCTGGGTGCCCTAGCACAGCGCTTCTCACTGGCAGGGCAGACCCCCCCACCCAAGGAAGCTAGATAACCATAGATTTCCAAGTCCTACCTAGAAATTCTGATTCCATGGCTGTGGAGTGGGGTCCCAAGGACTTACATTGTTTAAAAGCTTCCTGAGTGATTTGATGCACATATAGGCTTTGGAACTGCTATAGACATAACCTCAATGGAAATAAGAATTTTCTTAACTCCAAATCAGCTTTGAGGAGGAACTGAGATTTGGGGCCTCCCAGTGGCCCCCTGATTAGTTCACATGGGCATTGTCAAGCCTGTCACAGGAAGCTGTCTCTGCACACTCAGTGTCTGCCCTTCAGTGAGGCCAGGTCTGAACTCACTCATTCCCCCGGTGCAGCTAGTGAATGGAAACTTCAGGAGAGCTGGCTGGTTATTAGAACACAGGGAACACTGGGTTGAAAGCAAGTAGTTTCTTCTTTGGCCTCGGTTACTAAGTGAGCAAAGTTGCCTTTATAGCTCCAAATTACTTAAAGTTTCAACAGTTTGATTTCATTCTTTTTACTATTGTTTTCTTTTTGGACAGGCAACTTGAAAAGGAAGAAAAATTTGAAATACTTCCTTTATACTAAAGCATTTTTAAAAATCTCTTAATAAACTGGGTCAGTTCCCCACCTCTGTGAGTATATTTGAGATCATTTCCTTCCTGGCAACTTGCAGTTTTCCCTGGTGTCTCCCCCATCTCTCCTCAGCGTCTTAGTGCTGGAAACCTCTGAGCAGTCAAGAAACCAGCTCCCGGTGAGGGCCTGGCTTACTTGCTGCCATTGTTTCTGGGCAGCTCTTTTAGAAAGGAGATGAGCTTATCACTTGCCTTGCAGAATAAGCACTGAACACCCGGGTGTTGGTCCGCCTGCCAAAGCCCTTTTCCTAGAATGAGTTGTCTGAAAGAAGAAGCTGATCTGCAATTAAAACGAGGAACCAGGAGAAACCCTGCTGGCAGGGCCAGATAGCCTGAACTAATTCAGGAGGGGCCGCTTCAGCATGGAGCAGCTTGCCCTGTCCGTTCATCACACCCCGCACTTATCTGTTTTATTAGTGTTATTTTCTTTTCATCCTGACACAATCTGAAGGATTTCACAGCATTCACTGACTATGTCTCCATGACAGAATTTCTGCCTAAATAAATTGGAGCTGTGGCTTGCAACTAGTTGGGGCGGTTCTGTTTTCTCCTGGAGAAAGGTGTCGGTGCTGTGATGCAGGGAAGCCGGAAACAAAGCCGGTCAGGTTCTGAAGTCAGCCCTGCAAGCTTCTGCCAGACTGAAGGAGAGGAAGCTTTCACCCCTGGGATGCACAGGCCTCATTAACTATTCTGACTTCAGCGGCTGGGGGTTGTTTTCATTCCTCCCTAGAAATGAATGAAAATGTAAACTTTCTTCTTCCAATTTCTGTTTGTTATTTCTATCTGGTACGTGATTAGGACCAGATGTTTGGAGAGACCAGACCAAGTTTCTCCTCATCCTTGGTAATGCTCAGTTGAGAAGTGGTGCCTGTGGCCACAGGCACAGGTCCTGAGCATCATGACTCTCTTTTGCTTAAACTTTGGGCTGACTACTTAAACTGTCTACCTTATAGAAGCTTTAAGTGCTCCAACCAGCAAAGAGACGAGAGAAATCATTCTAGGTTCAAAATGTGTATTTTTGAACATCAGATGTGCACTTGGGTGACCATCACAGACACAGCGTCTCCCGTCCCTCATCCCCCTGCCTCAACCTCTCCTGGGCTGTTGCTCCTGTCCGCCTCCCCTGCGCCTCCCCCTCATCCTGCTTGCTGGGTAGGTAAGTCACGGATGTTACAGACATGCCCTGATGACGTCTTGTATACGTGCCACTGGCCTGCGGCAAGCTGAGTTCTGCATTTGCACAGGCTCATTCCAGCCTCTAGGCTGCCATGCACAGTGGGAGTCCTTCAGTCTTGCCCGTCTCTTGCTTCAGTTTCCATAGACTTCTCCTTTAATCCTCCCCCCCACCCCCACCCCCCACCCCCCGCTCTTCTTTCCTCCTTACATTGAGAGGTTTCTCACTTTCCTGCTTGACCTGGGGTGCAGCATCACGGAGGGGAGGAGAACGGGCAAGCTGCTCTATTCTAGTTATAGTCTGCAGACTTCATTTCCCGATTCCTCATTTGAGGGCAGGTTGATGGTGGAGGCTAATAGGAAATACATCCAAAGGAAGCAAAGCCACAAGCCAGGAGCCACACAGATTCATCTTTGCAGGGTCTGGGCGGCCCTCAGTCCCAACAGCAAGAGAGAGCCCAAGTCAGAAATCAGAGACACACGTGTGTCATGTGCCTGCCCTTTCACCTGCTGCAACTCCAGAAGGAACATGAAACCAGACGCCTTAGTAACCTGGGCCGCGAGCTTTGGACTTCACGTTCCAGCCGGACGGAGGGAAGAGCAGGAGAGGAGGGGGGGAGTCCTCTGGAGAAGGGCTTCTCTGCCCACTCGATTTGTAGGTGTCAGTCACCAAAGCCTTTGTTCCTACCCCCCTGAGACTGGTTTACTTTCTGTTTAAATGCTTGGAAAGAATGTGTTTTTAGGAACAGTGAGGGCCACCAGTAAGTGTTTGGTTCCAAGGGGAGCATGCATTCCTACCTCTCTGCATCAAATGCCCTGGGCTCCTCGTCCCTCGTGATTTCAGATGAGATGTGCAGCCCTGTCCCCAGGTCCCCCTCAGCCTCAGCCCAAGTGCCACTTCCATTTTCCATTGTAAGGAAACAGTAATGAACGTTGGAAGCAAGTCCGCGACAGTGAACTCAGATCTGCTGCTGACGTACCCCTGTTGGACTTGGATTCTCATTTTCTCCAACCCAGTTTTAGTCCTCAGAGCCAGGTGCTAACCTTATTGAAGGATGAATTCATTCAAAAACTACAAGATGGCTTTTATAAAAGCAGTGACTAAGAATATTATAGTAAAGCTGAGGGGAGAGCAGCATTTTCCCCAATTGGGACTGCCCCTGATGAAGGGGAAAACATGGGCTATTTTTGAATGGATCACAGATGTCCACTGTCAGGGCACTCAGAGTAAGCGTGTGTGTGTTACAGTGATTTCCCATGATCAGCACTTTACGTAGAAAGGTGTTGTTTTAGTTCACTAAATGCCCTTTGGCTGGGGCCCTGGATGAGGGTCTGCCTGGCTGTTTCAGCAGGTCAGCCTGGCCTGGTGCGCACGGAAAGCCTGCAGTAGCCCAGGCAGGGAGTGCTTTTTTGTCCTTCTCTCAGAATGGACAGGGCCGGCTGTCACACTTGCTCATCTCAGGAACGCTTCTCTCTCTCCCATCACCATTACGTTCTCACTTTCCTCTTCCCTACAATAACCTGAGGAGAGGACACTTGAGAGTGTCCCAGAGACGCATCAAACCAGCAGGAGATATAAATGACACCACCCGTAGGTGGGGTCGGATTTCACATCTCCTACTTCCTAAGGTTGATTTATTTTCTGAGATATAATAAATAAATAGATAAATAAATAAATAAATAAATAAATCCCTGGCTTTGGAACGGCTATAAAGGCTCAAAATCTTGCTTTCTCTCTGCAGAGTATAATATACTATATGGTAATATCCCCCAAACTCCTCTCCTGGATCAAAAATGAATCACTGCTGAAGTCCCTGCAGCCCTTTGCCAAGTGGCATTACATTGAGCGTGACCTTGCGATGTTCAACATTAACATTGATGATGACTACGTCCCGTGTCTCCAGGGGATAACACGAGCTAGCTTCTGTAACGTTTATCTAGAATGGATTCAGTACTGCACACGGAAGAGACAGGAGGTAGGTGAGAGAGGTGTCCCGTGTCTCCAGGGGATAATGTGAGCTAGCTTCTGTAACGTTTATCTAGAGTGGATTCAGTACTGCACATGGAAAGACAGGAGGTAGGTGGGGGAGGGGCATGGAATGTATGTTTAAAAAACAAGGAATGTTTTTCTTTTTTTTTTTTTTTTTTTATTAAATCATAGCTGTGTACATTAATGTGATCATGGGGCACCATACACTAGTTTCATAGACCGTGTGACACAAGGATGTTTTTCTGTCTATATATCCATCTCTTTCTTATAATCTATGGTAGACTTATAAAAGAGGAAAAAGTAATATTTAGGTAAATGTTTAAGTGAAATTAAATGGGACACTAAATATATGGTGTCTCTAATGAAGGAGACATTGTCCCTTTATATTGTGCTCAGGGTCAATGAAGTTTTAAGCCTCTACCTTGAAACTTGAGACGTTGGTAACATTTCCCTTAAAATTACATTTTGAGATTTCCATACAAAGTCTATCTGTGCTGAAATCAGGAGGATTTGCTGAACACGTTAATTGTGGACATACAAATTCTATTTAGCAATTAGATCGGTCCATGTTACTTCTGTGGTGGCGATTTACTTTCTTGTGTCATAATTGTTCATGCTCTGAGAGCACTTCTAGAGATAAACCCTGCCTCTCAGAAGTAAAATTAAGAATAGTGCAGCTTACTAAAAGAAGATAAGGAGGGGAGCCGCCTGTGGCTCAAAGGAGCAGGGTGCTGGCCCCATATCCTGGAGGTGGTGGGTTCAAAGCCGGCCCTGGCCAAAAACTGTAAAAAAAAAAAAAAAAGAAGAAGAAGATAAGGAGTCAGCAGAGGAGGAGAAAGAGGAGGGCTGCAAATATAGGGAATGCGTCTGCTGCTTAGGGTTTGACAATCTGAGTCAATGGGTTGTGGACAGAGAAAGTGGCTCCAAGTTGAAAACAACTTCCTTAGCAGCTGACGCAGTGTGTGCTGAGACGCTAGCCCAGGTCCGTGACCTTTTCATGAGTGATTAAAAACACGTAGCAGAAGCAGCAAGTGACAGAACCGACTTTCTTTAGAGAAACCAGGGCGAGGTGTGTTGACAGCCTCACCCCACGCTTGACCTCTGTAGATGGTTCAGATGTCCAGGGAATCTACTGATATTCCCTATCACTAGGATGGCTCTGCTCTTTTCTCAGTTCCTTCATGAAATTATTTCATTTTTCTTGCAAAAGATAAATGACTTTAAATTTCTTCAACATGCTTTCTCAGCCTCTTTTTTTTAAAGCCAACTTTTGAACGATCCTTTTTTTTTTTTTTTTTTTTTTCTTGCAGTGTATGGCCAGGGCTGGGTTTGAACCCGCCACCTCTGGCCTAGGGAGCCGGCGCCCTACTCCTTTGAGCCACAGGAGCCGCCCTGAATAATCTTTTTAATTCAGTAGTTGATTGTGAACTCATGGTCAGTGCAGAGGGCTTCTCGCTGATGGAAGAGCAGCAGACTCCAATTTGCACCCTCTTTCTTTGCCTGCTGATGCCGCCTCTCCCATGTGTTGGCTGCTGCTAAGGTGTGCAGACATTTGGCTGAAGCGCCAACCATCTTCATGACCAAAGGGCCACATTTGAAATCTCAGAAAAGTAGGTCATCAGCACACTTTGTAGGCCCTTTTCTCTCCTAAAATAGCTTTCCCTTTTAATTTTATTTTTTTCCATGTCCAACCACAAAAGAAACTGCTTCAAGAAGCAGAGGTCACCTTAGAGGAGACCAGATGACCACACGGGTGACTTAAAGAGCCTCCTCTGACTCTACTTTTAAGATTCTTATTCTATGTTGGTACAAATTGGAACCTAAGTGAAAGCTGAGTGGACATCCTTGCTCTTTCAGCCATCAAAGACCGTCGTGGACAGTGATGAGGACTCTGCCTTGGTGACTCTCTCTTTTGCTCTGTGCGTCCTGGGGAGGCGAGCCCTGGGAACTGCTGCCCACAATATGGCCATCAGGTACCTGGGGGAGGCGGGGGTATGGGCACCCACCTCTTACACTTCCGACAGAGTTTGTCAGTTGTTTTCTTTATTCTAAAGCAGGATTGATAATACTTATTTCAGGTAATTCTTCTGATAACAAATTGTGTTGGACCTTCAAGACTTTTTTGATCACTTTGATCTTTTTGACTATTAGATTTGGAAATGTCATTCATATGCTGCCCTCATGACCCTTCAGTGTTACGGAGATGCTTACAGATTTGCTGGGAGAATCAGTGGAATCACACACATGTGAGACGCCTGGGTGGGGACCTAACTTAGTCCCCTTTCCCTTACTTTTCCTCACATCCAAGCTCTAGGCCAGACTCGACTATTCCCTGTCTCTGTGGAGCTTTGATGACTTGGATGCTGCTTCTGTTTTCTAAACGCTCTCTCTACTGGATCTCCCCCTTCATTAGGTCAACAGCCTGAGTCTCCCTTCTTAAAGAACAAAAACAAACCAAAAAACCAAACAAACAAATAACAAAACAAATGGAAACAAAATTGACCTCTCTGCCAGCCCCTTGTCAGCCTCTGTCACTCTCCAGTCAACCTGCTCGTCGGAATCTCATCACTCTCCTTAGATCACCCACCTCAGAGGCCGGTGCACAGATTTCTTTGGTATTTAGTTCTACAGACCAGCAACTCTGAACTCTGCTTGTCAGTTAGAATTACCTCAATGGGTGGTTCTCAGCCCCACGTGCACATTAAAATCTCTTGTGGGGCTTTTAAATGTCCTGATGCCCAGGCCTTACCCTAGTTCAGACCAATGCCATTACAGCCCCTGTGGGTAGACCACATGTCTGATTTTTCAAGGCTCTCCAGGTGAGTTCAGCAGACAGCCAAGATTGAGAATCCTGCAGACCTAGGAGAAAGGGTGCTTCCATGCAGCCTACCCTCCCTGGCTTCCCCTGTACTGGGCCTTTCCTCAGTATGTCTGCACTATACTGTTGATAAGGTGCTCCGTAAAGGGGGTTCTTTGGATATTAACTGGAGTGAGTTTTGTGTTGATAGGGTCGATCATAAATTTGTTAAGGGAAGAACCCGCTAATCTATTTATTTAACAACCCTCACAACCCTGGGCCGTGAGGTAGACAAGTCCATGGAGACCCTTGCTAACAAAAGGGACGGCTGTGAGTCATTCCTGGTGGCAAGTTGTCAAGAGGTGTCATCACTTATGACTTGTGAAGTGATACAGGGTAAAGTTGGTGGCTAGCAGCTCTTTCCATTTCTCTCTGGACATAGTAGCCTGGAGTCACAAGAGGGAGAGGTAAGAACCAAAGGCAGTTGGAATTTGTGACATCAGCAACTCTTTCCAGTCCCACGTCTCAGAATTTCACAATTTTCTTTATAGGAGAGAAATGCCCAAAGGTTTGACTCTTAAAATTTCATGCCTGTTATGGGCAAATTCTGTGCAGAGGAGCTGACTGGGCTCCAGGCTGTCCCTGTCCTCTGACCTAACGCAGCCTCACACCAGACTCCGGCCACCTGCTGTGTGGTCATCTGAGACTAATTTGATGATGGTTGAAAGTCCAGCAGAAGCTTGTTCATGGGCTTCATAAACATTATGAAGTAGCCCCTAGTGCAGGCTCCTTGTAAAACTATAAATAGAGAATAGTGTTTGGGAATGGCTTCATAGGACCTTGCAATTAAAATCACAAAAGGAGTCTTCAGATTTTCATAGCACCTGAGCAAATGGTTAAACTAATACAATACGGTCTTTTGTTTGATCCCTGTGAAGTGTTTTATACATTTCAAGTGACAAATAAATACTGCAAAACATTTTTTTAGTTCTTAACTAAGATATTTTCAAGGACTTTTTTGGTCTTGTTCTTTGGGTATCTTGCTCAGCTGTCCCTGGTCTGGTATTTCTCGTTTGGTCTGCTTTAGCTCTTTTTCCTTGATTAAGCACCATGCTTATCAGCTGCCTTTTTTAAACCTAATTTTGATGGGATTTCCTTTGTTTCAAAGAGTTTCTCATACTCAATGTCAGCTCTACTTGTTGCAGACATGATGATGAGGTAAGTCTGGGGAGAATCCATGCAGTTTCCCAGGGAAAGACTTAATTATTTGGGACAGGTTTGCTTTACTGAGCAGTCCCATGCCACAGCAGAATCCTAGGAGGCACTGTAATTCCAATGCTCCATCTACAAAAGGCAGCTTCTTTTACACACTGCCCTGGGTCCGCGGCTGGGGTCTGAAATCCATGAAGTTCTAATTTGGCTGATAGAGCCTGGGGGCTGGAGCCTGGCAGGGCCCCACCTCTCTTTAACCAAACCTGGGCTTCAAGTTTCTTATGTTTTACTTGAGGAAAAAAGATACCAAGAGTGCAAAAAATTTTGTAAACATAGTTTTTGTGGATACAAATTACTCTTGAAAAAGGCCATATCAATCTGCAGTCTTCCTAATAGTGTTTTGCCATAGGGTCACTAACACTGGGTATTCCAACTGTAGATTTTTTCTAGTCTCACAGGGGAAAATTATATCTCATTCTTGTTTGAATTTGCATTTCTATTTTTTATCATGAGGGTAACAGTCTCTTATGTGTTTACTGGCCTTTTATATTTTTTCTGTAAAATTGCCCATTTACTGAGAAAATGAGAAAAATGTTTTAGTCATTTTTCTTTTTTCTTTTTTAATTTTTTTATTAAATCATAGCTGTGCATATTAATGCGATCATGGGGCATCATATACTGGTTCTATAGACCATTAAGACATTTATATTCTACATTTACTAAGTTTCACATGTACCCTTGTAAGATGCACCTGCAGTGCCTTATATTGAATGAGTCTGAATGTAAAAGTGGGGAATAGAAGCTATTTTGCTCAAGAAGTTTGCACAAAACAAAGAGTAGCAGTGTTGGGTATGGATCAAAACGATCCACAAATGTGTATATCCAATAAAGCAGGGTTAGGGGCCAGGCTCTGCTAGTTGTAAGAGGTTTTACCCCTTCCAGAGTGTGAGAATGTTAGGGACAGCTCTCCTTGCCTGTAAGGAGCCTGTGCTTTGCTGTACATTGGGGTTCCCTGGCTCTCAGCATGGTGCCCACAACACATGATGACCCCAAAAGCCATCAGACCCACACACTGCCCACTGAGACTGACCAGTGCTTGTCCCAGAGAATCTCACTTCCTTACCCCAGGGGCCTGGCCTCCCATGGGAGCCAGTGCATCCACACCCTGTCTCAATGCCTCTTTCTCCTCAGGAAACCCTGGAGGACCTAGACAAAAACAGAGATGGCTATGTCCAGGTGGAGGAGTACATTGGTGAGTGAGCCCCAATTCCCTCTGGGCAACCTGTCCTCTCCTGGGCACCGGTGGCAGTGGGCGTATATTTCCCAGAAGAGAGCATTAACCCTTAGAGGCAGGGCAGGAACATTGCTTGAGTTCATGTACCGAACACTTATTGAGTAGCTGTTGTATGCCAGACACAAAAGCATCTATTAAGCACCTACTATATACCAGGCCCAGGAAACATTTGTTGAGCACCTACTACAGACAAGTGGTTGAGGATACAGCAGAAAATAACACAGACAAAATTCCTCCTCTGTGATGTGAAGTTTCTATTTTTTTTTTTTTTTTTTGAGACAGAGTCTCAAGCTGTCGTCCTGGGTAGAGTGCTGTTGCATCGCAGCTCACAGCAACCTCCAACTCCTGGGCTCAAGAGATTCTCCTGTCTCAGTCTCCCAAGTAGCTGGGACTACAGGTGCCTGCCACAACGCCCGGCTATTTTTGGGTTGCAGCTGTCATTGTTGTTAGATGGGCCCAGGCTGGATTCGAACCCACCAGCTCAGGTGTATATGGATGGGGCCTTAGCCACTTGAGCCATAGGTGCGAAGCCTTTTTATTTTTTTTTTGAGACAGTTTCACTCTGTTGCTCTAGGTAGAGTGCCTTAGCATTGTCATAACTTAAAGCCACCTCAAAACTCCTGGCTCAAGCAATCCTCTTGCCTCAGCCTCCCAAGTAGCTGGAACTATAGATGCCCACCACAATGCCTGGCTAGTTTTTTCATTTTTAGTAGAGACAGAGTCTGGCTCTTGCTCAGACTGTTCTGGAACTGCTGAGCTCAAATAATCCTTCCACCTTGGCCTCCTACCTTGCTGGGATTATAGGTGAGAGCCACTGCACCTGGCCTAGGATCATTTAAAAACTAAAGAAACATGGCTCAGTGCTCATAGTTCAGTGGTTAGGGAGCTGGCCACATACACCAAGACAGGCGGGTTCGAACCAGCCCGGGCCTGCTACAAAACAATGACAACTGCAACAACAAAATAGGCGGGTGTTGTGGCGGGCACCTGTAGTCCCAGTTACTTGGGAAGCTGAGGCAAGAGAGTTGCTTAAGCCTAAGAGTTAGAGGTTGCTGTGAGCTCTGCTGCCTAAGAGTTAGAGGTTGCTGTGAGCTGTGCTGCCACAGCACTCTACCAAGGGCGGCACAGTGAGACTCTGTCTCAAAATAAATAAATAAAAACTAAAGAAACAGGAAGAAACTCTGAGCTCACTGTGTGTGAAGACAGTTTGTGTGCTCCGCTTGGGCTCCCACCCTGGTGACAGTTCCCTGGCCTGGTTCCCCAAAGGAAGAAGGCCTTCTGTTCTAATCATCATGGTTTTATGTCTGAAGTAAAAAGACTTGTCACCTTGTTATGACTACTAAATCCACCCCAGGGTCAGGAGTTTTACAAACATTTATAAATAATTGAAACAAGTGAGAGGCTTCTGCATTTTTGAGGGTAGCGTTCTAGTGTGTCCTATTATTTGGCCGACAAAATCTCCACTCATTTCTCCTTCACGGGCAGTGCTTCCTACCTGCCAGGCCCTGGCCTTGCCCCATCACATTTAGTTTCATTCAGTCACATCAGTTTCACCTGTAATATAATGAGCTGTAATATAATGATCGCAGGTGAATTGGGTTTTGACACTAGTCTCGTTTACTTTTTCTTTTTTGAGACAGGGTCTCAATCTCACTTTGTCACCCAGGCTAGAGTACTGTGGTGTCACAATAACTCACTGTAGCCTTTAACTCCTGGCCTCATGTCATCCTCCTGACTCTGCCTCCCAAAGGGCTAGGATTACAGGCATGAGCCACACTGTGTCTGGCCTACATTTTTTTTTTTTTTTTTTTGAGACAGAGTCTCACTATATTACCCTTAGTAGAGAGCCATGGCATCCTAGCTCACAGCAACCTCAAACTCTTGGGATCAAGTGATCTTCTTGCCTCAACCTCCCAAGTAGCTGGGACTACAGGCACCCACCACAATGCCCAGCAATTTTTTGGTTGTAGTTGTTGTTTGGCAGGCCCGGGCTGGGTTTGAACCTGCCAGCTCAGGTGTATGTGGATGGTGCCCTAGCCGCTAAGCCACAGGCATTGAGCCTCTAGCTACTTTTTAAATTTTTTTCTAGCTACTTTTTTTTAGAGACAGGAGTGTCACTCTTGCTTAGGCTGGTCTCAGACTTCTGAGCTGAAGTATTCCATCCGCTTCGGCCTCCCAGAGTGCTAGAACTGTAAGGCATGAGCACCACACCCAGCCTTTTTTTATTTTTTAGAGACAGAGTCTCATTTTGTCACCAGGCTAGATTGCAGTGGTGTTATCATAGCTTACTGTAACCTCAAACTCCTGGGCTCAAGCGATCCTTCTGTCTCAACCTCCCCAGTAGCTGGGACCACTTTACTAATCCCATTTAAACAGAAGGGGAAATTGAGGCAAAGAAAGTGTAGTAAATTGCCCACAGTCACAAGCCAGGAAATGTCAGAGCCAGGATTGAACCCCAGGTTCCCTGTGCTCCCTGACTCTGTCCCCTCTGTCCCATACCCAGCGGATCTGTACTCTGAGGAGCCTGGGGAGGAGGAACCAGCCTGGGTGCAGACTGAGCGGCAGCAGTTCCGGGACTTTCGGGACCTGAACAAGGATGGGCGAATGGATGGGAAAGAGATTGGCCACTGGGTGCTACCCCCCTCCCAGGACCAGCCCCTGGTGGAGGCCAACCACCTGCTACAGGAGAGCGACACGGACAAGGTGCCACGATGAGATGCACAAGCAGGCACTGAGCAGGGATGCTGGGCGGGTGCGCAGACATAAGCAAGCCTGCACCTGGGGCTGGGGTCGTCCCTGTTTTGTAGGATAAAGAAAGAGGGTCAGAGAGAAAGAGATAGAGGAGTACAGAGACCCAGAGAGAGGGGGAGTCAGAGTCCCAGAGAGATGGGAACAGAGACCTGAGAGAAGGGGACACAAAGACCAGGGGGACTGAGTGGCGCCTGTGGCTCAAAGGAGTGGGGCACCAGCCCCATATGCCAGAGGTGGCAGGTTCAAACCCAGCCCCAGCCAAAAACTGCAAAAAAAAAAAGACCAGGGGGATATACTTAGATATACAGATGACTTTCACAAGCAGGGCCAGTGTTGTCCCCTCTGACCCCTAACCCTCCTCTAGGACGGGCGTCTGAGCAAAGCTGAGATACTGGGCAACTGGAACATGTTCGTGGGCAGCCAGGCCACCAACTATGGCGAGGACCTGACACGACACCATGATGAGCTCTGAGCCCCACCATGCCCCTTTCCAGCCTCATAACCCATTGGATGACCCCAAGGAGGGGCCACAGTGGCCAGGCCCCCTCCCTTTCCGGGCCCTGTAGGATGGGGATGCAGATCCCAACATCTCCATGCCCCTGGACCCTCAGGGACTACCTTGGTCAGTTTCTCTTACTGAGACACTCGGGCCCTCCCTGCCCTGTCACAGCCCAGGAGGTCGAGTGACATCAATTTCACAATGGCAGAATCTCTCAGCACAGACCCAGGCCCCTCACCCTGAACTCAACCTCCAGCAACCTCCTCTAATATACCCACTTCACAACTGAACCTGCCTCACACAGACTGAGAAACTCCCAGCCCAACACTGTCCTGCTCAGCCTACCCCAAAACGCCTCCCCCTGCCAGGGAGGCAATAAACCCAGTGCTGGGCTTCATTTGTGTGTCTGTCTGTCTATCTGAGGGTGAGGGGGTGCCAGAGAGGGATTGGGGCCTGTGACAGTGGAGAACCATGCTGGGTGTTGGGGGGACTGAGGCATGAAAGAGGAGATCAGGCATTTCAGGGGGATGCTGCGTGTCAGCAGGGCTGGAGGCCATTCTGGGGATGAGAAATAAAACAAACCAGATGGGGGCTGGGCATGGTGGCTCACACCTATAATCTGAGGTGGGCAGATTGCCTGAGCTCCAGAGAGACAAAAATAAAAATAGCGGGCGTTGGCAAGTCCCTGTGGTCCCAGCTACTTAGGAGGCTAAGGCAAGAGAATCACTTAAGCCCAAGAGTTAGAGGTTGCTGTGAGCTATGATGCCAGGACACTCTACCAAGGGGGGAACAAAGTGAGACTCTGTCCCAAAAAATAAAAACAAACAATAAACAGATGGGAAGCCTGGGCCCCTTGGAGCTCCACCTTGTGGGGAGGCAGAGACAGAGGGGCTAAAGTGGCCCTAAAAGGGGATCATGTTAACCTAAAACTGCTCTTAAAAAAAGGCTATTTAACAAAAAGAAAAAAAAAAAAGAAGGCCATTTAGGCTCAGCGCCTATAGCTCAGCGGCTAGGGCGCCAGCCACATACACTGGAACTGACAGGTTTGAACTCAGGAGGTCAGGATGGGAAATAGCTTATTCTGGATGTGGGTACTGTTTCCCAGGGGTATTCAGCCAGTAAAATTCATTCAGCTGTCCACATATGATGTGTGCCCTTTTATGCATGATAGAGTTCTATTCCAAGTTTACTTTTTAGATACCTCCTGTTTGGCCCGGGGCAGTGGCTCATGCCTGTCATCCTAGCTTGGTGGGAGGCCCTCAGGTGGGTGAATCCCTTGAGCTCAGGAGTTGGAGACCAGCCTGAGCAAGAGTGAGATCCTGTCTCTACTAAAAAATAGGAAAAACTAGCTGAGTGTAGTGTTAGGCACCTGTAGTTCCAGTTACTTGGGAGGCTGAGGCAGGAGGATCACTTGAGCCCAAGAGTTTGAGGTTGCTGTGAGCTATTGAAGTTCCTGTAGAGATTGCCTTGGCACTCTACCCCAGGGCAACAGAGTGAGACTCTGTCTCAAAAAAATAATAATTAAAAAAAAAAAACCCTGGTGTTTTGAATCCCCAGCAAACACCACAAAAAAAAAAAAAACAACAAAAAGCCCTGGTTTTTAAGGCAGTGAAACAATTCTATGTGATGTCAATATATATTACATAAAGCTGATAGAATGTATAATACAATGACTGAACTCATATAAACTATGCATTTGAGTTAAAAATCATGTATCAAGGCTCGGCGCCCGTAGCTCAGTGGTTACCACATACACCAGGGCTGGCAGGTTCGAACCCAGCACAGGCCTGCTAAACAACAACAACAAAGATATAGCCAGGTGTTGTGGTGGGTGCCTGTAGTCACAGCTACTTGGGAGGCTGAGGCAAGAGAATTGCTTAAGCCCAAGAGTTTAAGGTTGCTGTGAGCTGGGACTTTACAGTACTCTACCCAAGGTCACAGCTTGAGACTCTGTCTCAAAAAGAAAAATAATGTATCAATATTGGCTTATCATTGTACCAAATATACCACACTAATGCAAGATAACAATAATAATAATTAGGAAAATTGAAGTTGGGGTAAAGCGGGCATGTGAAAACTGTACTTTCTGAGTAACTCATTGCTTTAACTTAAAACTGCTCTTAAAAAAAGGCTATAACAAAAAGAAAAAAAAAAAAAAGGCCATTTGGGCTCAGTGCCTGTAGCTCAGCAGCTAGGGCGCCAGCCACATACACTGGAACTGGCGGGTTTTAACTCAGCTGGGGTCTGCCAAACAACAATGACCAAAAAAAAAAAAAAAGCCGAGTCTTGTAGTCCCAGCTACTTGGGAGGCTGAGGCAAGAAAATCACTTAAGCCCAAGAATTTGAGGTTGCTATTAGCTATGATGCCATAGCACTCTACCGAGGGCAATATAATGAGACTGTCTAAAAAAAAAAGAAAGAAAGAAAGAAAGAAAGAAAAAGAAAGAAGGCCCTTTAATTTAAAAAATTCCCTTTATAGGATTCAAGTCCCATAGATCCATCACCCCATATTTGATGATTTTTTTTTTCTCTCTTGGGGAAAAAAAAAAAAAGAAATAACCCAGGGTTAACGACTGTAAACCAGTTTAGACAGAACTGACATATTTTCTTTCTTTCTCTTTTTTTTGAAGACAGAGTCTCACTTTGTCACCCTTGGTGGAGTACCTGATGTCATAGCTCATAGCAACCTCACACTCTTGGGCTCAGGAGATCATCTTATCTCAATGTCCCAAGCAGCAGGGACTATAGGCACTTGAAACAACGCCTGGCTAGTTTTTCTATTTTTAGTAGAGATGGAGTCTCACTCTTGCTCAGGCTGGTCTCCAACTCCTTAGCTAGGCAATCCACCCACCTTGGCCTCCCAGAGTGCTAGGATTACAGGTGTGAGCCACTGTGCCCAGCCTTGAACTGACTTCTTAACATTAACCTTTCCAATCCCTGAATATGGCATATCTCATTGCTTTAGGTCTTTAATTATCTTAGCAATGCTTTGTAGCTTTCAGTGCAATGCTTCTCAACCTTCATAATGCCGCAATGTATTTTCTTTTTGCTGTTTTTTTGGGCAGGGGCTGGGTTTGAACCCGCCACCTCCAGTATATGGAGCCGGTGCCCTACTCTTTTGAGCCACAGGCACTGCCCCCCGCGATGTATTTTCATTGTTAAAAGAGTTCACGACCCACAGGTTAAGAACTGCTGTTAGTGTAAAGATTTTATGTCTTAAGGCTGGGCTCAGTGGCTCACACCTGTAACCCCAACACTCTGGGAGGCCAAGGCGGGTGGGTCACCTGAGCTCACAGGTTCAAGAACAGCCTGAGCCAGAGAGAGACCCCACCTCTAAAAATAGCCGGGCATTGTGGTGGATGCCTGTAGTCCTAGCTACTTGGAAGACTGAGGCAAGAGAACCACTTTAGCCCAGGAGTCTGAGGTTGCTTTGAGCTATGGAGCCACAGCACTCTAGGGCAACCAAGTGAGACTCTATCTCAAAAAAAAGAAAGAAGGCTCGGCACCTGTGGCTCAAGAGACTAAGGCGCCAGCCACATACACCTGAGGGAGGGTTCAAATTCAGCCCTGGCCCACCAAACAACAATGATGGCTGCAACCAAAAAATAGCCGGGTGTTGTGGCAGGTACCTGTAGTCCCAGCTACTTGGGAGACAGAGACAGGAGAATCACTTGAGCCCTGGAGTTAGAGGTTGCTGTGAGCTGTGATGCCATAGCACTCTACCTAGGGTGACAGCTTGAGGCTCTGTCTCAAAAAAAAAAAAAAAAAAAAGGAAGGAAGGAGGGAAGGAAAGAAGGAGGGAGGGAGCGACAGAGGGAAGGACGGAAGGAAGGAAGGAAGGAAATTCTTGAAGATAACTTTAATAAAAGTTACCTTTTTTTTTTTTTTGATAGAGTCTCACTTGGTCCTTAGTCACCCTCCATAGAGTTCTGTGGCGTCAAAGCTCACAGCAACCTCAGACTACTGGGCTCGAGCGATTCTTTTGCCTCAGCCTCCCAAGTAGCTGCACTACAGGAACCTGCCACAACGCCCGGCTATTTTTAGAGGTGGAGTCTCACTCTTTCTCAGGCTGGTCTTTGCCTGTGAGCTCAGATGATCCACCTGCCTTGGCCTGCTAGAGTGCTGGGATTACAGGCATAAGTCACCTCTCCTGGCCCCTTGAGTAGAGTTTAATATGAAATATTTGAAGTATCATTTCTGGCTCTCCTTTCCAGGATTTATCACCTCACTTTTCTGTTGCTATAGTTATTCAAGTTAGGGAGACTTGATTTTCCCCTGGTGTTTTAGCTGCCCCTCATGGCACGGATTAGAATGTGTTCCCATTCTAAACACTGTACAAATAAGAAACTCACCTAGTGTCTTTCCTTTTTCTGAGTGTCAACTCTCCTCCTGTTTCCAGCCTGCTTTTTATCTTCCAATGCCTTTAATTGTTGTCTATCTTTTGCAGAGTTTATAATTGTTATCTGTGAGAAGGCTGGAATTTTAATCCAAGGTTTTTTCTTTTTTTATTGCTGTTTGGCCGGGCCAGGTTTGAACCAGCCACCCTTGGTATATGGGGCCGGCACCCTACTCATTGAGCCATAGGTGCCACCCTAATCCAAGGGTGTTTGACTTCAAGCTGTTAATTATAACATACTTCCCCCTAGTGGCTTGAGATTGAGAATTGATTTATGGGAGAGTGAGGGCAAATTCATAAATCTTGGGGGGGCTGCATATTTGAAAACATTTTTTAGCAAAAGAATACTCACACATAGCAACAAATTACTTATACAGAACAGTTTGTTGCCAGGCGTTTGGCTCACACTCATAATTCCAACACTTTGGGATATTAAGAAAAAATAAAAAGAACAAAAAAGTGTTGTGCATCTGTAGTCTCATCTACTCAGAAACTAAGGCAGGAGGATCTCTTGAGTCCAAGGATTCAAGGCTGCAGTGAGGTATGATCATGCAACTGTACTCTAGCCTGGATGACAGAGCAGGACTCTATCTGAAAATAAAAAAAATTATTGGCTCCTAGGAGGACCTAGAAATTACTCCCTCAAGGATAACTACTATCTTACTTTCTTTCTTTTTTTTTCTTTTTTGGAAACAGATTCTTACTATGTCACCCTTGGTAGAGTGCAGTGATATCACAGCTCACAGCAACTTCAAACTCTTGGGCTGAAGCAATTCTCTTGCCTCAGCCTCCCAAAGTAGCTGGAACTACAGGCTCCCACTATGATGCCCGACTTTTTTGTTGCAGTTGTCGTTTAGCAGGCCCGTGCTGGGTTCGAACCTGCCTGCCTCGGTGTACGTGGCTGACACCGTAACCACTGTGCTTATGGGCGCAGAGCCAATTTTCTTTTTTTTTTCTCTCTCTCTCCTTCCTTCCTTTCTTTCTTATCTTTTTGAGACAGGATCTCACTTTGTTGCCCTTGGTAGTGTCATGGTGTCACAGCTAACAGCAACCTCAAACTCTTGGTCTCAAGCAATGCTCTTGCCTCAGCCTCCCTAGGAGCTGGGACTATAGGTGCCTGCCACAACACCCGGCTATTTTTAGAGATGGGGGTCTTCCTCTTGCTCAGACTGGTCTCAAACTCGTGAGCTCAGGCGATCCATCTGCCTTGGCCTCCCAGAGTGCTGAGATTACAGGCGTGAACCACCGTACCTGGCCAATTGCAATTTTCTTGAAGCACTCGAAGGCACAGGTAGCAGATGAAGCCCCTGGGCCTGCCTGCGCCTCAACCGGCCCCACCATGGCCAGATCTTGCTGGAAGGTTTACATCAGCAACTACAGAACCTCTGCTCTGAAAAGACAAGATTTGTCTCACTTCCCTTCCCATCTCTTCCTTTTGCTGCAGCTGAAGCTGTGCTTCCGCCCTTGCTTCCTCTCCTGGGTAACTTTGAAACCTTATTTTTTGTTTGGTTTTTTATTTATTTGTTTTTGTAGAGACAGTCTCATTCCATGGCCCTTGGTAGAGTGCCGTGGCATCACACTGCTCACAACAACCTCCAACTCCTGGGCTTAGGTGATTCTCCTGCCTCAGCCTCCTGAGTAGATGGGACTACAGGCACCCACCACAATGCCTGACTATTTTTTTGTTGCAGCTCAGCCAGGCCAGGTTTGAATCCGCCACCCTCGGTATATGGGGCCAGCGCCCCACCCACTGAGCCACAGGTGCCACCCTTTATTTATTTTTGAGACGGAGTTTCACTTTGTCACTCTTGGTAGAGTGCCTTGGTGTCATAGCTTACAGCAACCTCACTCTTGGACTCAAGCCTCAGTTTTTTCATTTTTAGTAGACACAAGGTCTCTCACTTTTGGCTCAGGCTGGTCTTGAACTCCTGAGCTCAGATCCGCCTGCCTTGCCTTCCCAGAGTGCTAGGATCACAGCCATGAACCACCAAACCCAGCCCTTTTGAAACCTTTAATGACTGAACCTATTTCTTGGAGGGAGGACCTCCACTGCCCGTCTTCAGAAAGGGTATGTGTAAAAGACTGTGAACAAGTAAGTGGGATTTAGTTTTTTTTAGGGGAAATATTAGAAAGCCCCCCCCCCCCTTTTTTTTAAGAGACAGAGGCTTACTTTGTCGGCCTCGGTAGAATGCCATAGCGTCACAGCTCACAGTAACCTCCAACTCCTGGGTTTAGGCGATTCTCTTGCCTCAGCCTCCCGAGGAGCTGGGACTACAGGCGCCTGCCACAATGCCTGGCTATTTTTTGTTGCAGTTGGGCCAGGCCAGGTTCAAACCCACTGCCCTCAGTATAGGGGGCTGGCGCCCTACCCATTGAGCCACAGGCGCCTTTTTGTTTGTTTTTTGAGACGGAGTTTTACTTGTCACTCTGGGTAGAGCTCTTGCTCTTGCTTCAGCCTCCAAAGTAGCTACCTTAGGAGGTGCTACCACAATGTCTGCTATTTTTAGAGGTGAGGGTCTCACTTTGGCTCAAGCTGATCTGGAACCTGTGAGCTTAGGCAATCCACCTGCCTCAGCCTCCCAGAGTGGTAGGATTACCGACGAGAGCCACAACACACAGCTTAGAGACTCTTCTAATTTCTATTGGGGGCAGAGTGGTCCATGCCACAGATGAACAAGACTGGGGCTCTCAGGGGGCTGAGAGGAAACTGGAAGGATTTAGGGTTAGTTGGGACTATAGGAAGAGAGGACAAGATCAGGAAAGGTTAAGGAAGGAGGGCATGATGTGAAGCCCCCTGGGTAGAAAGGGATGGACTGGACTTGCTAGGAGGGAGGAGTTAGTGGGGTGATAGTAAGGGGAATAACTGGAGGAAGGATGAGACAGGGGATGAGGGAAGCACAGTACTGGGGGGGAAGGTCTCGAAAGGCAGTTGGCTCCCAGGTGAACTTGGCTTCTGCCACTCCCTTCAGCAGTTTTAACTATGCACAAGCTGTGCCTTCTCAGCCTACGTGGCCCATTCTGTGAAACGGGTAGGCACACTCCTCTTCCAGGGCTGTGGAGAGGGCACTAGAGGGCTGTAGATTAACAGCTTGGGGCAGGCCCAGGTTGCAATGGCTCCCAAGAGCAACGATTCAGTTTCCAAGGGATGGGGGCCCAGAAGTGGGGTGTGAGGGCTCTCAGGGACCACAGAACAGTTCTACAAGTGCCTGTGAGTGCAAATGCCAAGTTTGGAGGGCTCCCTGGAGGCGGGGGGGGGGGGGGGCAAGGATGACAGGAGCCAACCATATTCTTATTAAAAGACAGGTAAAGTGTTACCATTAAGTGAGTCAAGAACAGTTAAGGGTTTATTTTTTAAATCTTGGTTGAGTGTGTTCTAGTTCTGTACCCTATCCAGGGAAA